>JACEIK010011474.1:25985-36570 GCA_018107945.1 Datura stramonium | reverse complement strand
ATACTTGGGAGCCTTTGCTCCAAAACCATGTGGTAAGCTATGCATAGGAAGACTTAACTCAAAACATACCACAAGCTAGAATATAAATTTTGGAGTCTTCACTCCAAAACAATGTGGTAAGCTTAGTTCAGGAAAATCATCATTTAAACATAACATGTGGGTATTGCCCAAAGCATTATCATACTTAGAAATACTCAATTCTCATCGAAAACATAATTATAAACATGGGTAGCTTCAAATCATGTATTTCATCATAAGATCTCATCATTATCACATATACTTCACAAATCTCACTTTTCATGATTATCTCACCAATAGGCTTCAACATTCTTAAGGCTAGAAATAAAATTTTAATTTAAATCATTATAAAATTATCCCATGCTTCCCAATTTGATAATGAAATCATAAGTAATTCACACCCGTGTATAGAAATAGATAACTCATGCATTTGGGTAAAAACCCCATAGATCAATCATAGAATTTCATACTCTTTTTTTAGAGGGATTGGGCATGGGTGTGGAAGAAACCATCCATTCATAACCCTACATACCTGATGGGGACTGAATCTTACTCTCCCTTGAATTCCCAAAAAGGAATTGAAAGAAATTGAAGAACAAGACCTTGAATCACCCTTTGATCACTTCTCTATCACTTTTCTATTCTCTTGCATGCATGAATGAAGACTTTAGGATTGTTTCCCCCTCTAAAACCCACCTTTCATAGGCCTAAAAGGCGTAGTTTAGGCTTTAGGAACTTAGGAATTATGAAAATATCCCTACTAATTTCAAAGGAAAAGACAGTCAGGAGGTCCCAATGAGGGACCTAACGACTCGTCCTCACTGGTCACGACTCGTGGCCTCAATCCGTGATGTACACTGCCAAAAAATCATCAGGGGACCCCACAAACCGTGGTCCCTGACAACAACTCGTGGTCACCACCCGTGATCTCCACTGTCCAAAACTCTTTGCCAAACATCCAATCCAGGCAACGGGTGACCTCATGAGTCGTGTGGTTTGACCACGACTCGTGGTCATGCTCGTGGTCTTCCCCAGACCATGCCACCTCCTTGTTGGACCATGACTCACTTCACGACTCGTGGTCACTCCTCACGGGTCACCTAACAACCCGTTCTGTGACCTGGTGCAGAATTTCAATTTTTCTCTGAATCAACTCTCGAGGTCTGATCTTTGGGCTTCCGGGATATAACAGGTGACCACGATTCCTTAGGTGACTTGTGGTGAGGGGTTGGCCTCATGTTCTGAAATTTTGTGATGGGAAGACACCACGGGAATGACCACGACTCGATGTCAGACTGCACGATTCGTTGGGTCAGCCATGGTCAAGATCAAATAAGGGTCAGTGGGATTTTGGATAGTGGAGGCCACGAGAGGTGACCACGAGTCATGGTTACCAACCACTATTTTTTAAGTCCCACGTAGGGACCCATGGAGGAAAATGAATAGTGCACACGACGACAGCAGGCCACGACTCATCCCCTGTGACGACGACTCGTCCAGTCCCTCGTTGGGACTGGCAGTCAGTTTTTGACTACGAATATGTTAAGGGTATTATCATCATTCCTAAGCCTTAGGGTCCTATACTGCATCGTTTTAAGTAATTTTCAGGATGTATTAAGATAGGTTGAGTAATTCTAACCTATTCAAAAACTCATGCATGCAAAATTCAAGAGTGTAGAGGGTGATCAAGCATAAAACCCCAAGGTCCTTCATCAATTTTTCTTCAATTCATCTTGGGCAAGTAAGGGAGTGATAGAATCAAAGTATCTTGGGTATGTAGGGTTATGAGTGGGTGAATCCATTCACACTCATGCCAATCTCTCCCAATTCATGATGTTTTATTGAAAATCTTATGGGGTTTTATCCCAATTTCTCATGAAATCCTAATGATCTAGCTATGGGTCACTACCTCTCATGTTTTACGTCATAATTTAGAAATCATGGGCAGATTTTACAACTAATTCTCTTATAAATGTATTGATTTAAATTTCTATCAAATTATGCCTTAATCATGCATGTTCTATGATAAATTGAGTTATGATTTTACCTTGATTTTGATGTTCTTTAAGCCATAATGATTTATGATTTATGATATGGATTTACTCAAATGCTCATCATGAATTTATGATTTCCAAGTGTATATATGTTTTAAAAGTATGCATGAACCTCATGATTTATGATTTATGATTAGGGCCGAATCATGAGCCTTATTTCATGGCTAGTTCACGTATTTTCAAGCATTCTTATGATTATCATGATTTAACTAGCCTAAGAATTTAATGTATATTATTCTATGAGTACTATATAAATTTTGGCATTTTTAGTACTTAAAACCGAGTAGGTTCGGGGCTCAGGTTTTGCCCCGAATCTCAGAACTTCATGCCACCGTAGGTCACGATGGGACTTCCCTTGAGAGTTTCCCCCTTTGCACCAAATGGACCTTTCATGAGTGATATCACGCCTTTCATTGTTCTATCCTTCACAAGGTACGAACACCCTCCCGAGTAGGGGTTTACTGGTCGGGCTCCATGTGTGCTCATATGCGGTATGTCGGTTATAAGAATCTCCCACTGTTCCTCATGATTTATGTATGATTATGATTATATACTTTGGCTCAAGTCATGTTTAATAAAGATTTTCTCTTGAGGGTATGATTATGAATGATTTATGAATGTTTTGAAACGTTGAGCCTTATGCTACATTATAATATTTATGTTATGATCATGTTGTCCTACTCTTATTCATTTTTATGTATTTTAAATATTCATTTTACTTTTTTTGCATACTCGGTATATTCCACGTACTGACTGCATACCCAATGTTGTATCACTTCATGATACAGGCTCTGGTGCTGAGTTTCAGCCTCTACCCTAGCCAGCCTTTGGAGTAGCATCAATCTTTGTTGGTGAGTCCTCATCTGTCGAGGGCCCCTTCTTATTCTAGTTTTTGTGGTGTATTTTTAGTTTCCATTTAAAGAGTTAGTTGGAGTCTTGTCCCATCAACTCTTTTGTGATAGAGGCTTTCTCGGACATAGTGTATATTCAGTTTTAAACGCATGTGATATATTTTAGATCTTCTGCCATGTTAAGACTTCTGCTATGTTATGTTTGTTGGATCTTCAGTTTTACTGATTGAGTTATTTGAATGTTCATGCCATGGGTTAACTTGGATTCTCTCGGGGCTCCTTGTCCCGTGCTCGATCCGAGCCTATGTCCGGGTCGAGACATGTTAACATCACAACACCGAGCCGAATGTTGAACATACTAGTCTATGTCTAAAAAGCCTCTACTATCTGATGATATGTTAGGACAAGCCCCCAGCTAACTCCAAGTCTAAAACTAAACTTAAAAATTAACATGACTAAAAGAATTCCTCGGTAGATGAGGACTCACCAACACAAGGCTGAGCTGAACAGATAAGGCGCAATACTAAAGGCGTGGTTGAGTCTGATCTTCCGAACCTATATCATGAAACGATATGGAATAAAGTATACAATCAGTACTTTGAATGTATTGTGTATGTTAGGTGAGTAAAAAATGCTATTAAAATATGTAAAGAGTTCATGAGATTAGGACTTTTCAAACATGAAGTAATAATCTTAATTTAATCATGAGGTCTCAAGGATTTCAAAATAATTCATAAAATAGTCATAAATATATTCATAAGTGAAAATCTCATAAAACATAACTTGAGCCAAAGTTTCGTAAATATGACATGCATAAAATCATAAAGAACAGTGGAGGATTCATAATAACCGACGCCATCATGAGAGAGCTTACATGATGCCCCAACTATCTCTCTCAAGTGGCAAAGCTGCCCCAAGCTTCCCAAGGCAAGGGATGATGACATGGCATGATCACTAAAGAGACCCTGTAGGGTAAACCTGAGTATAGTCCTATGTTGGCACGTAGTTCTGAGGCCTGGTTCTCGGAGCCCTCGACCTACTCGGTGCTAGATACTACTCCCAATGATGAGTCATTTCATACTGCCAGAAATGACGAGTCATTTCCCTTAATCTGTGAAGTACACTGGAATTCCCCACTTTCCCTATTGGTTCTCAAATGACGGGTCAATTAACGACTCATTAGGTCAAATGATGAGTCATTTCCTTAATTTTCCGTGACTATCTCAAAGATGACATTTCCCCAAATGATGAGTCATTTGACGACCCGTTAGGGAAATGATGAGTCACTTGAGGAATCATTGGGGGACATTCTGATATTTACAAAGGACGAGTCATTTATCGACTCATAGGTCAATGATGAGTCACTTAACGACTCGTTAGGCAAACGACAAGTCATTTGATGACTCGTTTTGTGACCTAGTGTAGATTTTCCTGTTTTCTCCATTTCAACTCTCAGGTCTGATCTTAGGAACTTTTGGGGTGTTACATTATCTCCCCTTTGGGAACATTCATCCTCAAATGTGGAATAAGCATACTGGAAGGCTGGGGAACGAATTGCGATCCCAAAACTAAACAACTAAAGCAAAAAACTGATGGAGTAACTGACTCCGAACTGAAATACATCACTGAATTGAATTCATGAAAATACATACATGCAATGACATGAAAGGAACTTAGAGACATGAACTTGACATGAAGCTGAATAGAGTACTAAGGAGGAAACTGATACCTTATGCTGGAACTAAGCCGGTAGGAAAAAGATGTAGGTATCTTTCCATCATATCTTCTTTCACTTTCCATGTAGCTCCCTCACCGAGTTAATTTCTTCATAACACCTTCACTGAAGCTACTTTATTATTTCTCAAATTTCGAACCTGACGATCAAGGATCTCAACCGGTATCTCCGCATAGGTAAGGCTATCCTTCACACCTATGTTTTCCACTAGAAAACCTAAGTCTAGGTCACCGATACACTTCTTCAACAAGGATAATACACTTCTTCAACAAAGATACATGGAAAACCAGGTGCATCGAAGCTAACTCTGCTGGCAGCTCCAGCTCATATGCTAACTTGACAACTTGCCTCATAATCCTATAGGGACCAATATATCGAGGACTAAGCTTCCCATTATTTTCTGCACGTGATCACTCTCTTCATGGGAGACACCTTTAGAAACACCCAATCATCAACCTCAAATTCAAGCTCTCTCCGTCGAAAATCCGCATAAGATTTCTAATGACTTTGAGTTATTTTTATCCTTTATCTAATAAGCTAAACTTACTCCATGGAGTCATTAACTAAACCTGGTCGTATCGATATAGCCCCATTTTCCTCGAACCATCCAATAGGTGATCTACACTTTTGCCCATAACGAGCCTAAAACGGAGCAATCAGAATGTTGGGATAGTAGTTGTTGTTGTACATAAACTCAATCAAGGGTAAGTTATCATCCCAACTACCCTCGAAATTAATAACACACGCTCTCAACATGACCTCCGAGATCTGAGTGGCCCACTCATCCTGACCATCTGTTAGTGGTGGAAAGTTGTGCTAAGGTTCACCTGAGTACCATGACCCTTTTGAATCGAGCCTCAAAACTGAGAGGTGAACTAAGTACCCCTATCTGAGATGAAAGATAACAGAACCCCATCCAACTAAACTAATCTCGTATATAAAATCTAGGCATAGTCTTGGTGCTGACTTGGTTATCCAATCCATTATTACCCATATAGAATCATGCTATTGATATGTCCGAGGCGACCCTGTGATGCAACCTATATTTATATCTTTTCACTTCCAAACAGGACTACTGATACCCCGTCGCATACCTCCCAGTCCCTAATGCTCAAACTTTCCAGCCTACCCTCCTCGCCTAGGCTCCTATTTATACTAAGGTCTGAGTCCAACAGCATACCTCAACTACGTTTAAGCCTAACTCGACCACACCTCCGGTAACCTAGAGTTATCCACTAAGACCATTACTTCCCCCCCTNCCCGCATAAGAAAGTCACACAAGTTCGAGCTCTAATCAAGAATTCACTAGTCACACCATACTATGGTCTACCTATGCATCACCACCTCATTCAAGCCTATCACTTATGATTATTCCATGGCTCCTTCTAGCTAATGCTATTCAAGAATTCCCCTATTTTCTAGGCTTGGCTAGTAACTACACTTTATGAACTTCTTCATACCTAGCACCAATAGCATGAATAGGGTGTTATCCTGAATATACACGTTGAAACCACCATTCCCATCATGGGGAAACATTTGCAGGGCTTAGAGTAAGGAAATTGCGAGCATGAATAGTTCAAGAAATCTAAGCTGGGCATATATCTGATATAGCATGATCTTATGAGTCGCTAGGGCTACTTCAAAGGAATGAGTTCATAGATTTGAGTATGCTGAGAGATACTAGTTCACACATATAACGAGTTTTATGACTTAAAGCTAAGACTTATGGATTCACGGAGTAAGACTGGGATCGTTGTTCGAAGTAGTTATCTATAATTGTATGAGTCCGAACATAAACATGAGTAGAACATAGTGTTGATTGAAACATAAAGGAAACATCTCAATAGGAAGGATTGACATCCCAAAGTTACTATACCGGTTCTTCCCTACTAGAGCATCAAGATTTGACTTGACTCTTCAACTTATCATCTCCCCCTTAGCTTAAGGGCATCATTCTAAGGCTCTTGGATCTTTTCTTAAGGCGGGGCTACCTCACTAATTTCTGACTGTCCATTCACCCCTACGGTTATCACTGAAGGCTTCATGCCTATAAGCATTTCGTACCATCTACAGACAAATCTCATACTAGGATGCAAAAAAGGGACCTTATACCTTATACTATGATTCCTGAGTCTAACAATAGGCGACGATCAACCTAAAAGGCTTATGACATACCTGTGACTATTTCTAGCAAGCTCTCTCGATCCTGGCGTTGTCTACTATCTCAACTAGCTGATGCGCCTCGTTGAAGTGAACGATCTGTCGAAGGTACTGAAGAGATGGTTGGGGCTCTACCTTCACGCCACATGGCTGTTAGACAATCTCTGAACTTATGGTCGGGCTTGCCACACTAGAAGCAAGCATCTAAAACCATTAAGCACTTTCCTAAGTGGTTCTTCCCACATCTCTTTCAAGTCAAGTATGAAATCTCCCTTACCCTAGATCTGCTCTCCCAAACCTTGGGGTCTGACTTCCTGCCCCATTGATGATGTTGTTGGAGCTAATGCTCTCTGTTTGAGCTGTGGGTGATTCCCACCACCTAACCCTTACTGGGAAAACTCAAAATTTCCAGTTCTAGCCCTCTTGTCCTCCCTTGCTCTTTTCTTAAACCTTCCGCCTGCCTTCGAATCATGAATCTCAAGCAGACTCTTCTTGGTGAAGTCAAGAACCCTAGTGACTGTGATATCTCTAGTGGAGTTTGTACGTGCAGCTACCTACTGGTTAAGTTGAGTGGTCATAGCTCGTATTAACACTCTAAAGGCAGCCCCAAGCTTGCATTCGTCACTTGCCCACTAAGGGGGTCTACTGGAGTTGGTGGAGCTGGTAGGTCCCTGTTACTGTTTCCTCTTCCACTATCGCTTCTATAAGGCATTGCCTGTGAATGCGTAAAGCACGATTTAGGAGAGGAACATTTAGAGTTTCACATTCTATGCACGATAAGAGTCATGAAGAAAGAGAATTTTCCTACAAACGCCTAGTATCGTCTTCCTCATAAGTGTTGCGTGCTTCACACCCATGAAAAAGACTTAACTTGGCATGAACTTCAGATGCCCTAGGACACACCTAAACCTTTTCTCTTATACCAAATTTTTCATGACCCGAGCATGGATCCTAGATCGAGAAACGGGGCCTAGAACCACGAATGGCTCCAAGCTAACCCATGGCATGTGCATAGCAAATCAAGAGCATAAATAAAAGAAGAATCTTAAAACAGAAACAAGAATACACGAAAGTCTGAATATTATTAAACATAAATAAAAGTGTTTAACATCACAACACCGAGCCAAAAGCTTAACATAATAGTCTATATACGAAAAGCCTCTACTATCTAATGAGATGCTGGGACAAGACTCCAGCTAACTCCATGTCTGAAACTAAACTGACAATTTAACATGACTAAAAGAATGTCCTCTGTAGATAAGGACTCACTAACATATGGATGAGCTGAACTGATAGGGAGAAGGACTAACGGCGCGGCTGAGTCTGATCGCCCGAACCTATATCATAAAACGATATGGTATAGAGTATATGATCAGTACTTTGAATTTACTAAGTATGCGAGGTAAGTAAAACATGCTATTAAAATACATAAAGAGTTCAGTGATAGTAGGACATTTCAAACATGATGTAATAATCATAATTTAAGGATGAGGGCTCAAGGCTTTCGAAATAATTCATAAACTAGTCATAAATATATTCATAAGTGAAAATCTCATAAAATATAATTTGATCCAAAGTGTCGTATATATGACGTGCATAAAATCATAAGGAATAGTGGGAGGATTCATCATAACTGAAACCATCATGAGAGAGCTTACATGATGCCTCAACTATCTTGTTCAAGTGGGTAGAGCCACCCCAAGCTTTCCAAGGAAAGGGATGACATGGCGTGATCACTAAAGAGACCCCGTAAGGTAAACCTGAGTGTAGTCCTATGTTGGCACGTAATTTTGAAGCCTGGATTCCCGGAACCCTCGACCTACTCGGTGCTAGATACTACTCTCAAGAACCTGCACATGGCTCATAGTGAAATCATGAAACATACTTGAAATACGTGGGCTAGTTAAAATCATAAGATACATGAACATACTTGAAATTCGTGAACAAGACATGAAAAAGGCCCAAGAGTTGGCCATAAATATAAACATGATCTTGTAAAAGCTATGCATACTTGAGAAAGTCATCATACTTGAAATTCATAAGTTCATGGAGAATTCTTGAAAAACAATCATACATCATGATCATAAAACATAACTTAAAGGTTGAGAGTTAATATCATAAGTAAATCATGGGATCTCAATAGAGAAGGAATTTAACCCTAGAAGTTCATATCATGCTTGATAGTAATTTCATACAAGACTTGATAGAAATACAAAATCCTAATCATGGAATCACCAATTTGATCAAGATAGCTAAACCCATAGGAGAATGATGGAGGAATTCAAGAATACCCAATAAAGCCCTAGAATTTCGAAATAGGACATGTGCAATGGGAGATAATGATTTCAATTGGAGAAGGGGCATGAGGGTGGAATAACCCCTCATTGATAAATCCCACATACCTGGAAAAACTAATTTCTTGACTTGTATTATGACCCAAGAAGATTTGATGAAGATGACGATGATGAACCCTATAGTTTCTCTTGAGAGCCTTGAGGGAATTTGATCTTCTAATTAGGGTGTGATGAAGAGAATGAAGGTTCCAGGGTTTATCATACCCTTAAAACACTCTTTCCCAAGCTTAAAATGATATAGGTTTGGACATAGGAGCTTAGAAATTATGAAAATGCCCTTAATGGTTTGACAAGAAATTTCATGCTGCCAGAAATGACGAGTCATTGGATGACTCATTAGGCAAACGATGAGTCATTTGACAACTCATTAGGAAAATGACTAGTCATTTCCCTTAATCCGTGAAGTACATTGAAATTCCCCACTTTCCCCACTACTGCTCAAATAACGAGTCACTTAACAACTTGTTAGGTCAAATGACAAGTTGTTTTCTTAATCCGTCATGACTTTCTGAAATATGGAAATTCCCCAAATAAAGAGTCATTTGATGATCCATTAGGAAAATGATGAGTCACTTGATGACTCGTTGGGAGACATTCTGATTTTTATAAATGACGAGTCATTTACCGACTCGTTAGGTAAATAATGAGTCACTTAACGACTCGTTAGTAAAACGATGAGTCATTTAATGACTCGTTCTGTGAACTGGTGTAGATTTTTTTATTTTCTCCATTTCAACTCTCGGGTCCAATCTTAGGGACTTTTGGGATGTTACAGTGCCCATATTGTGCACGAGTCATGGTCTCATCAGCAGCATCTACCTTCTTGGCCTCAAACTCGATCAACTTCTTGGTGAGAAGTGCTATGTTGGTTGCCATGGAAGCCATCATTTGATCACACTCTTGATTCTCCTTCATCAAATAATATTGTGAAGGTGTACCCATATTGATCCCTCCACTCGGGTCCTCTCCATGCCAAGCATGGTTGCTTTGAAACTTGGTCCAATATGATGGAAATTCTGCTAAAAGTCTTGTCCATGAAGCATCCTCCAGTAGCATTGTTGGCAACGAACTGTGTCAAAGCATCCAACCTGGTGTAAACATTTTCAAGAAAATTATGGTACAGAAACCTATGGTTAGGCACTCGAAGTATGTATTTCTTGAATATATTTAAAGCCTCAAATAATTGCTCCCCTGGGAACTGGCGGAAATAGAATATTTTGTCCCGTTGCTCCGCCTTTTTGCTATCTAGAAACCACTTTTTCAAGAAGTCACTCACTAACTACTGCCATGTATCAATCGAGTTTGGAGGTAGTTGATCACGGGAAATAATATAGGTCCCGTGATACGCTTTACAACTTAAATGAGTCGTGTTTTCTAAGTTATTTGATACATTTTCATGTGATTTTATATAAA
>JACEIK010011474.1:0-20442 GCA_018107945.1 Datura stramonium | reverse complement strand
TTACCCCGTAGTCCAGTCCTTTTGGGTTCGACATTCCGGTTCTTAAAAAGAGCCACTATATTACTTGTACGACCCGTACACTTGCGGGCTCATCAGTAGTCTGTGCCACCATTCCCTTGCCTTACTAACCAAAGAGTATTTGAACACTTCAAGCCGGATAGCATCATCCAAAATGTTAATTTTCTTGTGGAGGTTGAACACCTCCAAGAAATTCATCAAATGTTGATATGGGTCGTTGTTCGTGGAGTTGTTAAACTACCCCTCTACCTTAAACCTGGAGTAAATGCTTCTGTCTATCTTTAATGACGAAGCATTCGCCCTTGGTGGAAAAATGGTGCTTGCATAGTCAACTTTCTCATTGACTTCCGCAAACATGTTCTCTAGTCTCCGGGCATAGAAGAGCAGCTATGATCTTGTATCAATCAGCAAAAACAAAAAAAAGGTAACAATATAGGTCTAAGCAAGCTAACTAGACTTATAGGGCTAGATAGGGCTTATAATGTAGTCCCTAGTAATAGCGCCATAATATATTATATCATTCAAATCTACTCCTAATCTCGAGTAGTTTAAATGATCACAGCAAATATAGAATCCAATAAGGATTTAGGGTTAAACCCAACAGAGACTATGCTAAGCCCACTTTATCTAGTACTAATCAATATAGTATTTCAAGATTAGAGTCCATTTGAATTGAGATTAGTAAAATTTAACTACAGCTATAGAGTGAAAATTATTAGGGTTATAATCAATTTAAGACAATTCCAGGAAAGTGACCCCAATTATGGGTCGACCCCCCTAAACCACTCAATATGAATAGATTGAGAATGGGATAGGGTTGAACATGAAAGAAAAGACTAAGGCAACCATGGATATCTTTCAATATCACCATAGATGTCAATCAACTTAAATTTTATCAAATTGAAGAGAACTCGCTTCTATCCAATTGCCTGTTGCCAATAGGAATTCAACCTATATCAAGGAGAATCTATTAAACAGGGGTTACTCCTTGAGTTATTGTTGATTTATGTTAATCCAATCTAAATTTTCTCTTTCAATCCTCATAAAGGTAATTGGGTAGGATTAGGTGACTCTTATCACCAATTACACACTATAAAGCAATAATCAGTCAAATGTTCATAATACCAAACTTAATTCAACCAAATTAGGATCATTAGGGTTCAGAACCCTACATTTGAGTTTAATTATCCATAGCAAGAAGAAGAAGAGAAAGAGAGTAATTGGACATGCTCACCAATGGAAACTGAAAATGGAGAAGAAATCTTCAGTAGAGGAACTTGAATCTTCAAATTAGAAGCTAAGATCTAAGATCTACCAAGAAAACTAAAGCGAACTAGCTATTTCTACTCTCTACTGAAAATATGAACAAAAAGTCCTATAAAAACGACAAGAAAAATCCATTTATACCATGTCTCAAAAAGCCCAAATAATTTAAACTCGGAGGTCCCAAATGGGCAATGAAGAACCGTCCTTTGCTCCATACTTTATAATTTGGCTTCTATCAACAGCTTGTCCTCCATTGATCAATGGTCCATCCTTTCTATCGTACTTTAGAATTCCCTTCTGTCACATCAGAGTCCTTTCTTCAATTGACGGACTGTCTTTTAAAAAGATGGTATGTCCTTCAAACCATTGTTTAGGGACTCTTCCAACTCAATTTCTGAAATCTTTGGCCAGACTTGGATGGTTGATCATGCGAACCATCTATCAAATAGATAGTCTGTCAACTGTCTCTTCCTTTGGACAGTTTTCTGGTTTTAACACCTCTCAACATCATTTTGCTTGGGTTACTGAAACATAGCATAATGAGATTATTTTCTACTTAATTTAACCCCTCAATACATGAAAAATACTATGAAATGAAGCAAAGATGTGTCGCTAATTCTTTATACATCACACCGAAGGAATTTTTCTTAACAATCCCAACCTATACCATCTCTACTCTTCTCTTTAATTACTCTACCCAGTCAATTAAGTTCCTCATAGATGCAAAACAACATCTACTACAATTAACTAAGAAAGTAAAAGAAATATTGTCTTGAAACAAATACAAACTAACTACTACAACTAAAAGTTTATATGGAAAAATCTAAATAGGAATCGGTCCTTTAGTTGTAGCAACAACTTCTTCTACAAGACTCTTTATGTAGAACTCTTCTCAGTCTGACGCCTTTCTCGCTAAGTTTTATCAAACTCCAAAGAATTATGTCTTGTTGTTTATATAGTAGTAAATAAGCCCCTTGTAGTTTTTCAACTCTAATAAGAATTGGTTTAAGACTATCCAAGAAGCCAATTAACATTTGAATTGGTATGAAAATTTCAAGCATCGGCTTCTTTATCCTATTCCTAACCTAATTTCGTGTGCATAATGTAGATAATTTTCCTTGTATAGAATTTTAGTTTCTTATTGAATCCAATTCTCCCATATTGCAATTCTTGAAGGATTCTTGGCGCACAAGTGAATAAATTCATTCTTGACAGTCTCTAGTACTTCCTCAGAGGATTAGCTTCTCTAATGAGTTTTTCTAGTAGTGTTGCTAACTTCTTCACTTCTTCTTGGAGATATGTGAGGACTTGGTTCTTAAAATTTCATTCTCTATTCATAAGTCTTCTTTCTTCATATAGATTATCTCTTGTACATAATTTATCAATCATCAAAGCACCACATGATTTAATATGTATATTTAGAGATCATGGTGCTTCAACAAGGAAAAACTCAATCAAATATGGAGGATCTATTACATTTAACACATAAGTACACTAAGTGCAACACACCTTACAATAGTTGGGAAGAACCACATACTCATGTGCAAAGATATTCATTAGGAATGTCTTTCAATGATACAGTATCTTGGAAACTATAAACCATGGATTTCATGCCAAAGTATACTAGAAATTCCACCATCAGGAAGACTCAAATGCAACAGAGATGGAGTAAGAAGATGTAATCCTAGGAGGAGTTCATATGAATTCTACATTAGAGACAACAGAGAGGATCTAAGCTTTGAACAAGCTAAGTAAATAAGGAGGATGACTAATATGGAAGCTGAAGCAGTTGCAATAAGACAAGCTCTAAAGTATTGCAAAGATTCAAAAAAAGTCTAATAAAGATAGGCTTTCGAGCTATGCAAAATATCATACTAGGAAGTTTTACATCACCTTGGGAGCTAATATAAATAATAGAGGATATACAAAGAATGTGATTTTTAACATATTTAGCGAAGGAAACAAGCTAGCATATTTTTAGAAAATTATGTGCTGGACAATATAGACATACAAATGAACGACTATGCAAAATTGACAATTGAGGAAGGGAAGTCATAAACATGGAAAAAGCTCAATTTCCTTACCTGATAAGAAAAACAAGGAAGTTCAACATTAACTAAACACACATATATAGATATAAGATATTGAAGGAGTACTTTGGATCTACGTGATACAACGGACACATCATATTGTGCAAATCAAAAGACTCTACATATAACATACTATACTAGTTATATTGCATGTTTTATTGGAAGGATGATTTGTAGAAGTCGGATGCTTAAACTTCATATAATAGCAAGTAAATATTTTGACACATTGTGTAATATCCCAAAAGTTCCAAAGAAATATATGGGAGAATTAGAAATAAGTTCTGCATAAAAATCTAAATTTTATCACCAGAACGAATCGTGGTATGAGTCGTGATAGGAAGTGATGGGTCGTGGTCCCAATCGTGGTGGAATTCTGAAGTTAGTGTCTAGACCACGGGTCGTGAGGTGTAACTATGACTCATGGTTAGGAGTCGTGATGAGTTTCCTTGTGGTGCCGAGGAATGATGTCACAAATCATGGTATAACTCGTTGTAAGTAACAATGAATCGTGATGGAAGTTGTGGTTAGGACTTGGCAGGTGGAGGGGATGATGTCATGACTGACAGTATGACTCGTGGTAGGACACCACAAGTCGTGATATTCAATCATGGTAAGATACAGAGAGGCTTCAGGGAGGAGCAGTGGTGACCATGAGAGGGAACCACGGGTCGTTACTTCATGGTACGACTAGTGGTGAGAGTCTTGATGACTGACAGTCCCCATTTTCTAGATTTTTCATTAAGGGCATTTTTATAATTTCTAAGATCCTAAGTCCTAAACTACATCATTTTAAGTTCTGTTAGGAGGATTTTAAAAGGTTTTAGTCTATCCAAATTCATTTAACTCCCATGCATGCAAGAGTAGAGGTTTCTCTTTAAAGATCAAGCTTGAAACCCTCCAATTCTCTTGGGCTTTCAAGAAAGAGTGTGGAATCAGATTTCCTAGGTATGTAGGGCTATGGATGAGAGTTCTTTTCACTCTTATGCTCAAAATTCTCTTCAATTCCATGAATTTGCATTCTAGATCAAGTTCATGATCTTATAGGGCTTATTCCTAATTTTATGAAATTCTCTATGATTTATATATGGGTCAATTCCCTTCATGTTTCAAATCATTTTTTAAGATCTATGGACAGATTTTATACCTATTTTGATTATTAATTCATATTTTCAAATTTTAATCAATTTATTCCTAATTATGCAAGTTTCATGAAAAGTTAAGTTTATAATTCTATTATGATTTTGATCTTCCTAAGACCTAAATTATGATTTATGATTTATGATATGATTTCCTTCAAGTACTCTTCATTATTTATGGATTTCAAGTATATTGATTTTCTCAAGCAAGTATATTCTTCATGATTTATGAGTTTGTGATTTTGGCCGACTCACGGGCCCTAATTCATGGCTAATCATGTATTTCAAGTATGATCAAGTATGTTATGATTTATCTAGCCATGAACTTCATGTATGACTTCATTATTACTATATGAGCCTTCATGGGCATGTTTTTGGGAGCCGTGATCGTGTCTAGCATCGAGTAGGCCCAACATTTAGAGTAAATCCTATGGTCTGGGACTCACAGCTATGGGTTTATGCTCATGGACTCTACACGGGTCCTTATTAGTGATATAACTCCATGTACGTCCTTGGCCTAGTAAGTCTGGGACAGCTCTTCCCACTTGAGGTACCAAGATAAGTTGGGAATCATGTAAGCTCATCATGATGGAGTCGGTTTAGACGAGTCCTCACATTGTTCCTCATAGTTGCCATTTGTCATATTTACGATACTTTGGCTCAAGTTACATTCATATAAGGTTTCTCTTACGATTATGATTATGACTAGATTATGAATACTTTTGAAATCCTTGAGTCTAAGTATTTATTTATGACTATCGTTTATGTTTTAGAACTTTCATACTCTTATGAACTCTGTATTTCATTGGTCGTTTTATTTTACCTTGTCTCAATATATTCCAAGTACTGACCGCATATTCTATGTTATGTTGTTTCATGATATGAGCTTAGACATTTCAGGGTTACTCTCTTTTCTAGCCAATCATCGGTGTTTAGTTCAACCGATTGTTGGTGAGTCCTCATCCCACGAGGACCTTCGGTTAGTTGAATGGTTACTAATTTTAGTTTCGGTGGTAGTAGGCTAGTTGGGGTCCTGTTCCATCAGCTCGTCAGTATGCAAAGCTTTTCAAAAATAGTGGTGTGTATTTTGTTTTGGCTTTAGTGTTATGTATTTAAGATTTGTTCGAATGTTTAATTTTGAACTTAGCTATTTGAATTCAATTTTATTTCTACATGATTATGTTGAGTTAGTTATCATGTTCATGCCATGGGGTCGACTTGGAACTATTTATGGTTCTAGGTTTCATGTCTCGATCCAGGCCTATGTTTGGGTCATGAAAAACTTGGTATCGAGCAAAGGTTAGAGTGTGTCCTAGAATTATTAAAGTCATATTAAGTAGAGTCTTTTTCATGGGTGTGAAGCCACGCACACTTATGAAGAAGAGGCTATGGAAGCATTTTATGAAATTTTCCTTCTTTCTGATCTATGTCATGCGATGAAGTGTCTCTCTATCCTTCTGCTCATTCAATATATGCATTTGCGAGAATTATGCTTCTACGTCGAGTTAACGGAAGAAGGAATGGCAAGAAATGGAAATGGCTATGAGAATGGCAACGGAGATGGGCACCATCAGAAGCCTACCAACCCTAGAGGATAGGGCCGGTTGCCCATGCTGCTGAGTTGGGAAGCCATCCAGATGTTGGCACAGGCGTTGTTGCTCGGAGTCAACGTGACGATAACTCGTGTTCCCGAGCTGGACGCGGCTACGGCTAAGGGTCGGGGACTTCCTCGATAAATCCCCTAAGTTTTAAGTCGAGAGTGGACGAGGACCCATATGAGCTCATTGAGAAAGATTCAAAGATCACTCAGGTTATGGGACGGCGTGGGAGGAGTGTGCGGGGCCTAGACTCTTATTGGTGAAGAGGTTGCTTATATTCGGTAGAAATAGTGGAAGGATGTCAGGAGAGTTGAAGCGAGGTCCTATTGGTTGGGATGATTTCTCACTACATTCTTTAGCCGATTCTTTCCACAGGAGATGAGGAAATCAAGGCACCAGATTTTTGAACACGAGGCAAGAATAACAATCATGGCCGGTTAGTATACTCTAGAGTTCACCGTTTGTCCTAGTATGTGCGAGAGATGGTGACGTCCGAGGAGGGCTCGGGTGAAGCCCAGTTGTGAATGGGGTAGCGAGACTACTTGGTCAAGGATTGCATGACCGCTATGCTGCATCAGGACAACAACTTCTTCTGATTGATTTTGTATGCGGTAGATGGAGGTAGTGCGTATGAGGGAGAGGGAGAGAGATGCTAAAAGGGTCGGGACGGATAGTTTTGGGTTCTCCTAGCAGGAGGCGGGGCGGCGGGCGTCATCGGCGTGATCCCACGGTCATCAAACCTAGCATCATCATCATTCGGTGTTCCATCTAGATCTCGAGGTGATCAGAGGAAGCGGGGCATTAGGTACAAGGGGACATAGAAACAAATCGGTAGAGTATACATTTCCAGTCTTCATAAAATATGGTAAGAACCACATAGGTGAGTGCTTAGTCGGATCATATATTTTCATCGGGTGTGGAAATCGGCGCATGCTAGGAGTGTCCTTTGTCTAGGCGAGGAGATGGCGGGAGTGGCCCACTCGAGGCTATTAGTTCAGTAGCGGCTCTAGCAACACATCTTCCTCGATAGGGTGCATCCATTAGTGCAGGTGGTGGTCGGCACCAAAACAAGTTTATGCCCTAGCATCTCGTCGGGAGGTCTCTCGGATCATGAGTCACTGGTATATTACGAATATTTCATCTTAAGTGTTTATGCATTGTTAGATCTAGGGGCTGCTTTATCTCATTTACAATGATGCTCTATGTTCCTATTAGTTTTGAGTCGGTCAAAATCCTCTCGAGAACCTTTCTCGGTCTTTACTCATGTTGGTGATTCAATTATGGCTGATGGGTATATAGAAATTGCCTATCAGGTTCTTTAGAAAGTCGATTCGTGATTTAGTAGAGTTATACATGGCTGATTTTGATGATAACTCTTTGGAATGGATTGGTTACATGCATTTTACATACCTCCATCATTTATAGAACTGTGCGGTAGAGTTTCGGTTTCGAGGTGAGCAAGTCCTAAAGTGGAAGGAGTAGTTCGATTGTTCTGCTAGGTCACTTTATTTCCCTACCTTAAGGCTAGAAAGATGATCTCTAAAGGTTGCAAGTACCATCTATTTCGAGTTAAGGATGCCACATACGAGACCCGGACTCTTTAATTGAGTTCTATAATGTGTGAAGTACTAGAAAGAGTGTTCCCATATGATCTGCCAGATTCCCTCCGAGTGGGAGATGGAAGGCTTTGGTATTGACCTTCTTCTCGATACGCAACCCATACCTATTCCTCTTTAAAAAATGGCTCTAGTTGAGCTAAAGGAGTTGAAAGAGCAACTGAAGGATCTCTTGGACAAGTATTTCATTAGACCTAGCAAATCATAGGGTGCACCAATTCTTTTATTCGAAAGAGGATGGTTCTCTTTGTATGTGCATTGATTATCGGCAGTTTAACGAGGTTATCATCAAGAACAAGTATCCCCTTCCTAAGATTGATATTTATTTGACCAACTTCACGGTGCTAGAAGTTCTTCTTAAAGATATATATCAAGTTCGGCTATCACCCCGGCTAAATTATGGAGAATGACATCCCGAAGACGGGCTTCAAGACTTATTATTGTCACTATGATTTTGTAGTTATGTCTTCTGGACTAACGAATGCTCCTGCAAATTTTATGGATTTGATTGCTGGGGTGTTCAAGCCATATTTGGATATATTCGCAATTTTTTTCATTGATAACATTCTCATATACTCTAGGAAGCGATGAGCATGCCCTTCATTTGAGAATTGTGCCACAGACTCTCAAGGATCACCAGTTGATTGCTAAATTTAGTAAGTGTGAACTTTTGTTTGGACTCAGAAGCATTTTTGGTCATGTGCTATCAAGTGAGAAAATATAGAGTGGACTCTCGAAGATAGAGGATGTGAGGCAGTCTGAACCGATCGGCCCTTCGAAGATCAAGAGTTTCTTGGGTTTAGTCGATTACTACAGAAGGTTCTTGAGGGATTTTAGTCCATTGTAGCATTGTTGACTAAGTTCACCCAGAAGAAAGTTAAATTTCAGTGGTCGGATGCCTGTGAGAAGAGTTTTCAAAGTGAAGACTACATTTCACTTCAACTCTAATATTGACCTTACTCGAGTACGGATGGTTGTGGCTGTGTGATGCCTCAGGAGGTTGGAATCGATTGTGTGTTGATGTAGTATGGAAAAGTCATGTGTATGCCTCTAGAAAGCTAAAGACCCATGAGAATAATTACCTGACTCATGACCTAGAATTGGCCGTGATGGTATTTGCATTGAACATTTGGAGGTACTATTTGTATGGGGTCCATGTGGATGTGTTTACGGACCACAGAGTGCTAATATGTGTTTACCCATAAGGATCTAAATATGAGACAAAGAAGGTGGTTAGAGCTTCTCAAGGACTGTAAACATGAATGTCCTTTATCATCTAGGCAAGGCTAATGTAGGGGTGGATGCTCTTAGCGGGTTATCTATCGAGTGTATCTCATGTGGAGGAGCAAAGTAAAAGAGTTGGTGTAGGATGTGCATCGGCTTGCACAGTTAAGAGTTTGTCTTGTTGATTCGACTGATGGTGGTGTCATTATTCAGAATGGTTCAGAATCCTCTTTAGTGACTAAAGTCAATTCTGAATAAAAAAGGGGATCGTCTTGGTAAAATTAAAGGAAGCGGTTTTGAATCAAAAGGTAGGGTCTTCTCCAAAGGAGATAATGTGCTTCGATATCAGAGTCACTGTGTCCCAGATGTTGATGACTTGAGAGATCGAGATGTTGCATAAGGCTCATAGTTTGATACTCCATACATCCAGAGTGCCATCAAGATGTACCATGACCTACGGGAAGTCTATTGGTGGAAACGGCATGAAGAAGGACATTCTGGTTTGCTGGCTAAGAGTCTAAATTGTCAGCTAGTGAAAATTGAGCATCAATGACCTGGAGGTGTGCTTCAAGAAATCAGTATTCCCACCTGGAAGTGGAAAGAGATCCAATATTGACTTCATCACAAGATTTCCTCATACACATGATAGTATATTTCGATTTGGGTAATTGTAGAAAGGTTGACTAAAGCATCTCATTTTCTATCGGTCAAAACTAAAAATTCAGCAGAGGATTACACTGAATTGTACATTCGGGGGTGGTTCAGTTGTGGAGTTCCCTTGTCCATAATATCAAATATAGGTACTCGGTACCTCACAATTTTAAGTCATTTTAGAAGGGACTTGGTAGTCGAGTCCAAGCTTAGCACAACTTTTTGACCCACAGACGATGGTCAGGCTAAGCAGACCATTCAGAATCTAGAAGACGTTATATTTCGAAAGCATGTGTGATTAGTTTCAAGGTAGTTTGTATGACTATTTACCTCTTATCGAGTTTGCCCACCTTGATTACCACTCCGGCATTCATATGGACTGTTTGAGGCTCTTTATAGGCGGAGATGTAAATCGCCTGTGTGATTTGGTTTTGAAGTAGGTGAAGCTACATTGATGAGGCCAGATTCAATTCATAAGGATATGGAGAAAGTTCAGCTTACAAGGGAGGGGCTAAAAGCAACTTAGAGTCATTAAAATAATATGCGGACAGGGAGGAGAGAACTTGAGTTTGAAGTTGATGGTTGGGTGTTTCTAGGTGTCCCCTCTTGAAGGGAGTAATGAGGTTTGGAAAGAAGGGAAGCTTAGTCCCGATATGTTGGCCCATAGAGGATTGTGAGACGTGTTGTCAAGGTAGCCTATGAGTTGGGAGTTGCCCTCGAGTTGGCTTGATGCATCAGGTTTTTCCATGTTTCTTCTTGAAGGGGTATTAGTGAACCAACTTTGGTTGTTCCGGTGGAAGCATAGGTGTGAAGGATAGCCTTAGCTATGAGGAGGTATAGTTGATATTCTTGATCTTTAGGTTCAAAAGTTTAGGAGCAGAGGTTTCTTCGGTAAAATTTTTGGTGGAGGAATCAGCATATTGAGGGAGCTTCATGGAAGCCTAAGCGGATATGATGGCTAAATATCCACATCTTTTCCCCTTTCGGCACAATTTTAGCTTAAGAGTACAGTTTCCTCACCTTAATTTATTTAGTTTCATGTCTACAACATGACTCTGATTTCCTATATGTCTATCACGCCCCATAGCGGTGGGAGGCTTGTGGCGGCTCCCCATACCGGACTAGCTGAGCCGTCTATATGACATATGTAAGCTATTAATGCTTAGGCCGTCAGGCCACCTGTCATAATCAACTGGAGCACAAATTGGATCCATAATGTCTCAACAATACAGGGTAAGTGAAATGCAAACAAGGTTATGAGTATGCCAAACTAAACAACAAAAAAACAAGCCTGGCCCAGACCATTGTACACACTAAGTCCATAAATCCTCTAGGAAGTAAACTGACTAATGGTTGGGATAGGGCTCCAACCTACCCATAACTACATCTAAAGCTCTAGCAGAAAAAAACCAGTCTTAGCTCCGGAAAAGAAAGGAGCATGCCAACACGTCCAGCTAATCTCGTGACTCTTTTGCAGACTGGCAATCCCGGCCTCTACACCTGCGCAGCGCAGGTCCCAGGCGAAGGGCGTGATCACGAATAAATTATACTGGTATGTAAGGCAGAAAAATATAAACATGTAAGATAGCAATGATAGTTAAGCCAAAAAATAAGGAATAACAACAACCTAGAATCCTGAAGCTGAAACACGGCAGCCAAATCCATCTTTGATGCAAACTCTGGCCAAGTAATGCACAAGAAAAACTATTACTCAAATGCCAACAACCAACTAACCATAAATTCCCATATATAAAATTCGTCCAGCCGGTGTACCATACGGGGAAAAATAAAAATATTTGGTGATGTCGCAGAGTTAAAATAAAAATATCTCGGCCGATATACCACACAGAGGTAAATAAAAATATCTCCAGCCGATGTACCACACCGGGGTAAAATACAAAATATCTCCAGCCAATGTGCCACACCGGGGTAAAATACAAAATATCTCGGTAGAAATTGCCACCTTAGGGATAACATAAAAATATCTCCGGCCGATGTACCACATTAGGGTAAAATAAAAATATCTCCGGTAGATGTACCACACCGGGGTAAATTTAAATATCTCCAACTGATGTACCACCTTTGGGGTAAAATAAAAATAATTCTCAATCATATGTAAATAGGGTTGATGTGGCTTATATTGAGTCAATTTGCTGCATTATGGCATATAAATGACAAATGTTAAATCTGTGGCCGGAATAGGCATCTTTCGTAACCCATAAATTCAAGTGAGCACCCATATCATGTAAAGCTAGAAAATATGTGTATATCATGTAAAGTTGTCAAATTATGCATAGACGTGTCGACTTCCGGTTACTTGAAGGACCTTGAGAGGTTTAGGCTAACAGAACTTTGTTGGCTTACAAACAATGTTCAACAAATAATCCTACCAATGGAACATATTACTTGGATAGAAACACATAGAGCTCATTTCTACACAATTCTTTAACATTTGGGAGCTATAAAATATATATCTTTTGCCTACCCGGGTGGTTCCTTTACTTGTATCAACAACTATACATTGGAATTTCATTGCAAATTTATCATGTAGATAAGCACATATTGTTCTTAATTCATTTTGACTTGTTTGTAGGAAAACATGGAAATTATAACCTAGAACTTGGAGTTATTTGTCATGTACATAGATTGAGAACTGAACTACGGACATACCAATATATAAGACTTCTATACAATGTATAACTCATATTCAGTTAACTGGGTGACCTCCAGGAGACTTCTGGTATTCAAAGTTACGAGCTTTTAGCTAGTCATTATCCATAGCCTACACTTATACTTACTTAGACATTAGACATTGGTACATGGGAGAATCTCTCCTCTGAGTTTAGGAAATTCAGCATAACTCAACAAGAGCTAAACATAAAGATGCATGACTTGAATAAAAATGAAAAGAATTCAATTGTATGTTATAACATGAAAATCATACATTAAGATTTCTTACTGGAAAAGACATATAAAGACTTGAGTTTTTAGACTCGTTTACAACATCGAATACTTGACCCGAGACATTGGCATAATTCTCGAAATATGATCTCTAAAAACTTCTTAGAATCGAGGTAGACATTTCAACATAAATTAGAGATATAAATACATAACTTAAGGATCTGAGACTTCAGAGCTCTATATCTTAGGAACTCGTGAGTAACTCTCTAAGTGATTCATTATAGGTAAATAAGGATATATAGTCATAATTCGGCTGATCTTGAATTTGACCATAACTTTGCAATTATCTGAACTTAAGAAGATTACATAATCATAAGTGACTTAGAAGATCCTAGGATTACCCTTTTCAGACATGGTAGAAAATTTCAATACTTAGAATAGATAACTTAACATAATCCTTTAGAAATTTATAGTGGAAGCTTCTCAACTTAAGTTACCTAACACATACGTTCAACTCTAATTATTTCGTAGAAGTTTAACACTTTAGTTATTGTTGTCAACGTATTACATATTGAACATAAACAACTTAATTTATAACTCTTTTGCTAAACATCTTTAGAACGGTTAATCTTCTGAATTGTTGCCTACCTCGTTCACCATCGTAACCCGTATTTTCTAATTTAACAATATTTAGCTCTACTTTCCTTATTCATCTTAACTTCTTTCCCAAAGTGTCCACTCTACACTCAAGTTTTTACCCTTGTGTTCACTATTCCATAAATTCTTATACGCACTTACCTCTTTGCTTAAATGAAAACTTAGCCACGCTTTCCCGGGTTAACATGTCGATTTAGCTTATTCGCCACGTGCCGCTTGCTTAGCTTTAAGAGGAAAAATATAAAATCTACTTTTACCTTAAGAACTTTAAAAAATAAACATATAGGATGGATTAACAATATTATTAATGTCATTTCAATAGCTCTTCATTTACCTCCCAATCGACAGCGTCCTTCTTCTTAGCTTAAGTTCAATTACATGTATCTTGTCTTAGCATTGTGCCAATTTCACTAAGTGACCGGATCTTAACATATATTCAACATCACATATACAGTATCTTGAAAGGACCAGCTCACGGTTCCCACGTTAAGAGGACTTCGGACTCGATTTAAGAACTACGGCAGCAATCGTATAAAGAAGCTCACGTCTTTAAACTCATTTGTTCGCTTCAACCATTTTTAACGATTCAAGCTTTATGCCAAGTAGTTCCAACCCTTTGGAAAGGATCATAAATTCCTCAATATGATTTTAAAAACATAAGACCAGTCCTTTCAATAACTAGTTTCATGATTGAAAACAAAGGCGTCTTTACATACCTCACTTCGTCGCGCCTTTTTGGCAATTTCTTCAGCTTGCTAGAAACTCCGACACCTTCAACTTCCTTACTTACACTACATGGAATGAGTACTTTTTATGCCAAGTTCCCAGTCACAATTCATGTCCCAAAACATACAACCAAACAATCACATCATAATATAATTTTTCAGCAATCCTACATACCTTAGGCATCTTAAACTTAAGGCAATTCAAGAGAGTTTTTGCCTACGTTCTTTTGGTGTTTAACCTCCCCAAGGTTTGGTGTATTCCTTCCATCTTTTGGATTCCAGCATCTATACTGTAACAACCTCAAAAAACGGGCAGAAGTCTCAGTCAAATATCACATAAAACACATATTGACTTTATGTCATTTCCTTACTTTAACTTGCGAATTTGAGCGGATAAACCAAGTAGGAACACTTACCTTTCACTTGTGTATAACCCCTGCCATATGGGGTTTCCTCTTCAGCTAAATTCCTTTCCAAAATGTATATACATGTTGCGAAACCGCAGCAACAACACACACCCAAGCAACACATAAGTTCCAACTTCACTCCCAACATAACTTGTTAATTCATGATAATTTAAAGAGTTAAGACACCACCTCCTTTTGTAATCAACTCTCACCAATATGGAGATAGAACTTCACCTACCTACTGCCCAAAAATGCAGCATCTTGGTAGCCAAACATAACTCGATGATTAGAAGCTTACAATATAATAAACCCTTTCCAAGCTTGCACTATAAGGAAATTTGACCTATCAATACAATTTATTGCACGGAATTTTTTCGCCATTGTAAGGCTCTTAGTCATGTAATTTTGAAAAAAATTAGGTGAAACGGAGTAGAAATGGCTTTTTTAGCTCAAAATTACTTCATATAGGCAGGCTGGGCGGTGCCCAAGTGCGGCGCCCGTGCGACGTTTCGCGCACTTTGTTGCTGCGTCCCATTTCGCGCGCATGGGCGCTTTTCAAGCCCGACAATGTTGTATTTAAATGAGCATAACTTTTTACTCCGAACTCCGATTAATGAGCGGTTTTTTTCACTGTAAACTAGACTCAAATATCTTTCATTTGATAGGCTATAGGACCTCTGAATCATTATATATTTGAAGATATGTCCATTTAAAGTTGACCCTTATTTACAAACTTCACATACTCTTCGCTTTTCCCTTTGCACATGTTTCCCTCTCACCTACGGACAACATATGACCCATAGTACAGCAATATGACATATAACCATCAAATAATCATCAAAAAAATTCCGAGGGTGTAACAATGTCAATGCATATATGTATGATTCATGAATTTAGATTCGATCCAAGTGTTCGATCACGAGTCGGATACTCCGTTGGTTTGAGCTTCAGGTGTTCAGTATTTGGGATGGCATGTCCTTTCCCCAGTTATTTAGTATGTTTACCGACATTCGAAGATGAGTGTTCCCTGATGGGGGAGATGTTATTGTAATACCCCAAAAGTTCCTAAGAAATAGATGGGAGAATTAGATATGAGTTCCACAGAAAAATCTGAACTTTGCACCAGAATGACTCGTGGTACGAGTCGTGATGAAGTGACACGTCGTGGTCCTAGTCGTGGTGGAATTTTGAAGTTGGTGTCTAGACCACGAGTCATACCATGAGTCATGAGGTGTAGGTACGATTCATGGTTAGGAGACAGATAGTTTTTGTGGAGCCATGGTATTATGTCTGATTATGGTACAGTCATGATGGAAGTCATGGTTAGGAATTGGCAGATGGAGGAGATGATGTCACGGCGGCAGTGCGACTCATGGTAGGACACCATAAGCCATTATATGTGCCATAGTGGTGAGATTGAGGAGAGGCTGCGAGGGAGGAGCAGTGGTGACCACGAGAGGTAACCATGAGTCGTTACTTCATGGTACGGCTCGTGGTAAGAGTCATGATGGCAGTCCCATTTCTATATTTTTATTACGGGCATTTTTGTAATTTCTAAGATCTTAAGTCCTAAACTACGTCGTTTTAAGCTCTATGCGAGTATTTTTAGAGGGTTTAGCCTATCTTAATTCATTCAACTCCCATACATGCAAGAGTAGAGGTTTCTCTTTGAAGATCAATCTTGAAACCCTCCAATTCTCTTGGGCTTTCAAGAAAGAGTATAGAATCGGATTTCCCAGGTATGTAGGGCTATGAATGAGAGTTTCTTTCGCTCTTATACTCAAAATTCTCTTCAATTCCATGAATTTGCGTTCTAGATCAAGTTCATGATCTTATAGGTCTTATTCTAATTTTATGAAATTCTCTATGATCTTTCTATGGTTCAATTCCCTTCATGTTTCAAATCATGTTTTAAGATCTATGAGCCGAGATTTCACCTATTTTGATTATTAATTGATAGTTTCAAATTTTAATCAATTTATTTCCAATTATGCACGTTTCATGAAAAGTAAAGTTAAGATTCTATTATGATTTTGATCTTCCTAGACCTAAATTATGATTTATGATTTATGATTATGATTTCATTCCAAGTACTCTTCATTATTTATGGATTTTCAAGCATATGCATTTTCTCAAAAGTATATTCTTCATGGTTTATGAGTTTGTGATTTTGGGCGACTCACAGGGCCTAATTCATGCTAATCATGTATTTAAAGTATGATCAAGTATGTTATATCTAGCCATGAACTTCATGTATGGCTTCATTATTACTATATGAGCCTTCATGGGCATGTTTTTGGGAATAGTGTCTAGCATCGAGTAGGCCACAGACATTTAGGTAAATCCTGTGGTCTCAGAACTAGGCGCCAATATAGGTTTATGCTCATGGACTCTACACGGGTCCTTATTAGTGATATCATGCCATGTACGTCCTTGGCCTAGTAATTCTAGGACGGCTCTTCCCACTTGAGCGAGATAGTTGGGGAATCATGTAAGCTCTATCATGATGGAGTCGATTTAGACGAGTACTCACATTGTTCCTCATGATTTATGCATTGTCATATTTACGATACTTTGGCTCAAGTTACACATCCATACAAGGTTTCTTTATGACCATGATTATGACTAGATTATGAATAATTACGAAAATCTTGAGCCTTATGTTTATTTTGTGACTATCATTGCATGTTTTGAAGCGTCCTACTCTTATGAAATCTTATGTACTTTGATTGTTCCATTTTATTTACCTTGCACTTTCAATCATATTTCAAGTACTGACCGCATACCCTATGTTGTATCATATAATGATATAGGCTCGGATGTTTGGAGTCGATCTCTCCACTAGCCCGGTCATGAATTGATTGGCGGTTGTTTGTGAGTCCTCATCCCTCAAGGACCTTCGATTAGTTGGATGTGTTTCTATTTTTAGTTTCAAATTGTTGTGAGATAGTTGGGAGTCTTTTCCCGTAGCTCATCAGTATGTAGAGGCTTCAGACATAGTGTTGTATTCCGTTTCGAATTGAGTGTTATGTTTCGATTGTTTATTGTTGGTACCAGACTGGCTATTTCAAAATTGAGTTTCTTTAGCCCTTTATTATGTTGAGTTAGTTATCCTGTTCATTCCCATGGGTCAGCCTGGAGCCATATGGTTCTAGGTTCTATATGTGATTCGGGCTGTGTTCAGGTCGTGACACGTATAACTGACAATTATCTATTTTTTTCTTTGAGTTATCAGTAAAACACTTTATTAAGGAATGTGACTTCAGCATACCCCTTATGGTTTGGGCGACACACGTGCTATAATGGTCAGGACAAGGGTCGTGATCCGATGAGGTGAGCTAACCCCAGTGGTATTAAGAAAAAGTAAGTTATGGTTTTTTAATCCCAGGAGCGACAAGGAGTTTTCCATAGTAAAATTTCTTGTGTTCTTATATTACTCGAATTTACTTCTTTTTTAGTGTCTAAAGAACTTGGTTCTTCAACACGGTAGGTGGTAGCTAAAATAACAAAAATAATAATTTCAAAGTTAGTCATAGCTTAGATTAAAAACCTCTTTTGTGGAGCAAAAAGTATTCAAAAAGAGGAAAAACAAAAAAGTAAAGGACTAAGTCGGGTTCTGGAGTCATACGTATTCTGAATCGAGTTAAGTTATGGGTCATTCCTTGTTCTAAATAACAGAATCATAGTCAATAGGTCTAGGGCAATGTTGGCGGTGGATCTAAGTTGTAGGTTTTGCTATCAGGGAACTCTACTATTAATTAGCCTTCAAGAATTTTTATATACAACTAGTAGCTTGTGTATCTTTTATAGGTTCACTTTTCTAAATTAGTAATTTTCATTCAGGTAGTGGATATTCGCACAAGCCCTCGGGTCTATTTCTAAATCATCCCAACAAGTGTCAAAACATCATACCAACTTATACGAAGTCTTATAATATTTTTAGAACACAAAATACTTAAAATGAAGGGTCGGGTTATTACACGTATTTGTAATTTGTGCTTCCATTTACATTTCTAAGATATAATTGTGGAAATATGAGTATACTTGACACAACTTTTGTAGCTAAGTGCAATGAGTAGCAAACGACTTTATATTCTAGGGAGAGCAACGTGAGTTAGAGAATCATGTGCTAATGCTAATAATATGATGTTTTGATGATAATATAATAAACACGTGCAAAAATTAGTTTCTATTCACATGTATAAATAAGGATGTTAGTGTTTATAACAATATATACAAGAAATCAAAATTTTATCCAAATCTACAGCAAATGCATACCAAGAGTGAATTATATGCAATGAAGAAATAGTGAAAGAATTGGGTCTTTAGCATAGACTAGAAGAGATCATTGATCAAATTAAGGCATATTCCAAAAGGCACGGAAGAGTTTCTTGAGGTGTAATTGCAACAAATCTCGCGAAACAAGGAGAAAGAAAAATATTAAAAATTTACTATATTTATCAATGAGAAAGAAGCTTTTAAAAACGGAGAAATAAGCCTAAATGCTGAAGAAAACAACGTCATTTAAGAGTTAAAATCTTATAATTTTAAAATTCAGTTGAATTAGGATGAAAATAGTATACTTACTCCTATGTAAAGCATTGCAATAATGTAGGTAGAAGATGAAAGAACTCAACTATACTAACAAAGAGAGAATAATTTGTGAGAGGATCTTCAATTCAAGAGAGTCAATTAGCAGCCAGATAAGAACCTGTTTTTCTCAAAATTTAACAAAACTATTCTTGTTATCTATTTTGATTCTTTAAAGTTTATTTGTAATCTTTTATTGGAAAAGTATTTTATTATCTCAAAAAGAAATATTATTTATTAAATTATTTTAATATATCATTAATTTGTCTTGAATAGGTGATTAATAAGAAGAGAATACTTTCGGCTCTATATTTAATACTATTTTTGACTAATTTAATGGTGTCTTTATTCATAATTCAAATTATTTTGTAAAACTTTAAAAAATCAAAATCATGAGAGAAAAGCCATATTGAAAATAATGAAAAAAACAAACAAATTAAAATTTGATTTTATAACTTCTCACTTTGAATAATATTGATTAGAGTTAAATGGCTTTATGTGTATTTGAAAAGTTTTACAATATCAATTGTAATCAGCCTGTAAAGATATGACACGAATTCTTCCAGCCCCCAGCTAGCTCATGAGGGAGGATTGCCCAAGTCCACATAAACAAACCATCGAGTCCATACCCCAACCAATGTGGGACTTTAACCCCACCTTAGCACCCCCTTCACACCAGGCCCGATTGACGTGTTGGACTAGGAGCCCAAGCAGGAATGGACCTGGCTCACGATACCATGTAAAGAAGTTCATGAACATCGGAAGAATGGGTGATGGTTTGTTTATATGGACTTGGGCAATCCTCCCCTCATGAGCTAGCTTTTGGGGTTGAGTTAGGCGCATGTGTCATATCTTTACATGGTATTAGAGGCAAAATAAATCGATTCTTCCTACTTGTAAATAATCACCAATTTTTGCGGATCGAACTGCAGAGTGCGGGGGCGCGCGTCCCGGGTCGAGGCGTGGGCGAAGGCGTACACAGAGTTGATGTTCTCCTGTGTTTGATGCTTCCGCTAAATTCGTTGTTGGTTTGGTTTGCTTTGGACGGCGTTGTATGATTAGCCGTTTGTTGGTTTGTTTTTGATTTGGGCGCTGTTGTTGGTTTGTTTTGTTTTTTTGACTAGGGTATTTTGTTCTTATCGTTGTTTTGGAGTTGCTTATCTTGTTGTATTCACTTTGCTTTTGTCAATATGCTGAAGGATGATTCTCAATCATTAACGCACTCATTAGATGGCAAAAATTATGCGTATTTTTCGAGTTGATGTTCTCCTGTGTTTGATGCTTCCGCTAAATTCGTTGTTGGTTTGGTTTGCTTTGGACGGCGTTGTATGATTGTCGTTGTTGGTTTGTTTTGATTTGGACGCCGTTGTTGGTTTGTTTTGTTTTTTTGACTAGGGTATTTTGTTCTTATCGTTGTTTTGGAGTTGCTTATCTTGTTGTATTCACTTTGCTTTTGTCAATATGCTGGAAAGGATGATTCTCTCCAATCCATTAACACTCAATTAGATGGCAAAAATTATGCGTATTGGAGTTATGTCATGAAGAATTTTCTTCGTGGCAAAA
>JACEIK010011472.1:16218-36578 GCA_018107945.1 Datura stramonium | reverse complement strand
CTAGTTTTTTATGTCGAAGGATAGAAAGAGAATACAATAGGAATTTTCCTGAGGGTAGGTTAGGATGATACAGGTTGGTAGACTTGGCCAATAGTATCCTTGCCAGCACAATGCATAAGGCACGAACCCCGATTTTCAGCCTATAGAAGTGAGGGCAAGACATGAACATCTAGCTCCGAAAGGGAACAGAACCACCTCTAGGCTGTAATGATCAGATAGAGTGGGAACCGCCACTGAGTGTTGAGAAATAGACATCAGGCTGACATTTAAAGGATAGTACAATTATAACCTAGAATCACATAATGTCACCTCTAGTTGTGAAGGCGAAGGAATAACAGTACGAAGATCCTAGCCTAGTACGGCCCAAAGACAAGACCCAACAAAAGGAATCATCGACCTTTAAGATAGCAGGGGACAGAGTCCTGAGACCCATAGGTCGACTCTGCATTCCAAATGTGGTAAGGCTTCATTAGTAGACTGTAGCAAAGGTACACCATGTCCGTTATTCCCCCTACTCAGGTTTGACGAAAACGCATTAGGTTATAAAAGAGATCTATTGATGGCATAAGTAAAAGAAGGATAATGTTGAGTTGTAGCACAGTGTTCTCAATTCCAGTAGGTAAAAGTTGAATATCAGAAACTTGGCAGGTTAACTCAGGAGATAGTCATGCTTGCGTGAACGCGGGAAGTAGTCAGTATGAATTTAATTAAAGATTTACTTGAGTTATTATTGAAAGGCTAATAAGATAACTTCATTTCTTGATGGTCAGAATTACGTCTTAGCTAAAGATTATGCTGAATTCAATACTAAAGGAATAGTCTGGTTATATGATGTCCCAGTGTCTATTAAATATTGACAAAGGGGTATAACTCACAGTTAGGTTTTGGAGAGTTGTCAGAATAGATTGGGACGCAAGTTAATTTGAGTATGACTTCTCATACCTAGAAGAATGATCAAGCGGAGCACACAATTCAAACGCCCGGAGATGTGTTACGGGTGGAAGTACAGGTCCCCTATTACGATGGCTTGAAGCAGGTAAGTCAGGGATAACTGAATCGAGCATACTACATCAGTCGGGGAGAAAAGTTAAGCTTATTAGAAAATATGTACCAGTAACCCAGGGTCGTCGATAGTCCTATTCTAATGTACAGCAAGGGGAGTTAGAGACTGAAGCAATGATTGGGTATTCTTAAAAATTTTGCCAATGAAGGGCGTTATGAGATCATACAAGAAAGGCAAGCCCAGCCCTAGATTCACTAAGCTATACTAGATTCTCCAGAAGATCGGCCAAGTAGCCTATAAGATAGAGTTGCCCTCAAGACTGGGATCTATTCATCAATTCTATGTAAGCACGTAGGAGACCTTTCTCGGGTTATCCTAGTCGAGAATGCATAGGTCACAAAAGTGCTATTCAATGAGAAGACTTCAATAGTTATACTAGAATGGCAGGTCCGTAGGGGCTATCTTGATAATTAAAGCTATAGCCTAGTAAAGTCCTATGGAGAAATAGAAATATGGGGGAGTTGATTTGGGAAGTTGAGGATGACATGAGGACTAGATATCCTCACTTATTCGAGACCTGAATTAGATTGTGCAGTTGAGGCGAGATTGTTGTTCAGTTGTTACTTTATTATATCAGTTGTTTACTTCTATGTCGTGGAATAGTTGCTTATAGCATCCTGTCAGATGCCTATGTTGGACTTTTCTGCATTTTAGATTTTCGGATAGTCCACATTACAGAGGAAACTCTACCGAAATTTTTCTGACAACAGTTAAAGAAACTGAGTCTCTTAAGCTTAAGATTACATTCGAGGGTGAATGTTTCCAGGGGGGATGATGTTACACCCCGTAGGTTCCAATCGTTTAACTGATGCATGCGTGTGTAGAGATTTTTTTAGTACAACGTATATGAAAAAAAGGCCCGGGGGATGAGTACACGAGCACGACATCGAGCGAGCAGGAGGCCAGGCGCACTGGGCGCTGCGACATGCCTGCCAGCCCGGCGCCATGAGCGGCGTGTCACGCCCGACTCTTGGCTCTGTGGGCGGCGTGCCACGCCCCTTGTCCCACCGCCTCAACTATATATAGGGTGCAAGGTCAAGTTTATGTCATAAAAACATTTTCTAAAGGGCAGACTTTTCCCCTCCTATATTCTCTCTCGATTTTTCATCAGTTTCTAGAAAAAATACGCCATTAAACTCCATCCAACCGCAAATTCATCTTGGATAATGAGTTACAAGACTACGAGGAACATCCCTGCGGAGTTATTTCTTGGAAATTCACTCAGAGTACCAGAAGCCCACTGAGTAAAAGTTGTCGAAATCTCTTCTAATCAAGTCCTAAGCGGCTACAAGTGATAGATAAGCACTTCTACCTCCTAGACTCTCGACAATTTGTGAGTTTTTGGCTGAATTGAATGAAGTTGAACTATAGTCAATGTTCTTTGAAAAATATCGTTATTTGCCGATTCCTATTATTGAAATAGCCTTAGTCTCTCAGCATAAAGGTTGCAATTGAATGGAATTACTGGCTTCAGGTTGAAAACTGTTTGGGTGAACGAAATTTGGCATTCGAGGTATGTTAAGGCTTATCTCTTCGACAAGTTATTCTCGTCATATGGTGATACGACCTATGCCTTCAAGAGTAGATAATGATATTATATGTTATGATTAGTTGCTGCAATTAGATGAGGATTATGAATGTTGTGGTTCGCAGCTATAAGATGTGTTGAGAGTATACTATAGTATCCCTCATTGGGAAAGGAGTATGTTAGGTGTGACTAGCACTGGGTGCGCCATAGAGAGTTTCTCATTCACCTACTTACCATTTAGAGGTTTTCTGATGTTCTATTGTCATGCCAAGGTCTTAGAAGTCTATGGTTAGCTGTTGGGCCTAAATTGGTATGTTGGACAGCATAACGGCATAGCCGGGCGATATAACTTTCAGTTTGACGCCTATATTGTCAGCAAAACTCGCCCAGAGGCAGTTGGCGTACCTTGACGCCTCCAGGGACCGAATCTAGTTAGGGTAGTCTTACCTTCGAGTCAGTGGCACCAGGGTTGCCAAGTGGACTGAGCGACAGCACGCCATATGAGTGGCTACTGTCAGTGATAGTTAGTTTTAACCGACTCAATGCTTGTTATACAGGCCGCTCAGGGAACCACTCCAGTTGTTAACCACTCCAGTTGATGGACTAGTTGATACTCTAAGGAGAGAATGTTACTAGTAGTTAGATGTGGGGTCAATACCCTAGGCTACTCTTACAGATGCCCGGTATATATTGTTGTGAAGGGCTAGGTCCAGATACATCTGCCTACGAGGCTATGAATCACCCTGAGGGGCCATCTAAATTTTGGGCAGACCAAGTTAGTGTCTAAGGGACTAGAACCATAGTATCATGACGTTACCTTCAGGCTAAGGGTTATAGTGAGCTGCTTGTGGGAATTTAGGGTTGACTACTTAGGAGTATGTCCAATTAGTAGCACCCCTACAGCCATTCTAAGAGAAGGAACTAAATGGTTGGTCTCCTACGACCTTACTGTTCGCTTACGAGCTCTTGCTGTCCTAGTATGACCTTTAGACTATCGCTTAGGTCAAACGGACCTTTTCCTTGTCCGTCTAAGTTGACGAAGGGTGTGATCACTACTAAGACCCCTGGTTAGGTGTAGGCACACAGACTGTGCCTGTTGGAAGACATATAGACCAGTTTAGGGACGAGTAAGAGTAGGGTTACAATTAGGCCAAGGGGGGCCATGTACGCCTTTTGAATGACTATGTTTGTAGATTGTAAGATAGTGTCCCTAGTTAGGGTAGATCGTGTTTCATACTGCATCTTGCCTTGAATAGCTAAGAGGTTGCTAGTTGTACAAACTGCTTTCGTAGCTATAAACTGCTTACAGAGCTACAATGCTACTAATGCTTATGGAGCTATGATGTTGTATTGCTTACGGAGCTATTGAATCGCCTACGGGGCCATATTGAAGTCTATTCACTTATGAACTTCTTCTACACCGTATCGGCATTATAGACCCTTCGTAAAACCTTGTGTGCTAGGGGTACAATTACAAGGGCAAAAGGCCCGAATTAAATTACAGGAGCCCAAATGGCTCAGATTCAGCTACAGGAGTCCAGATGGCTCAGATTCAGTTATAGGAGCCCAGATGGCTCAGATTCATTTACAGGAGTCCAGACGGATCATATACATTTACAGGAGCCTAGATGGCTCAAATATAGCTACTTACAGGACCTCAAGGGTGCCAATAGGGGTATATAGACTGATTGGTGCCTACCGGGGATTATGGGGGCCTAGGTAGGTTATCTCTGTGTTGATTGTACCTTTCAGGCTTATGGGGGCCAGGTTAGGTTCTTGTTTGTATACTTGCTTGTTGGATATAGTTTATGGATGCATAGCCATGCAGTTTCAGTTCTATTCATGTAGTGATTTACTAGATGCGGGTTATGGATAAGAAAGCATACAGGTTAACTTCTGCTCTTTGCTTTTTTACTTACAGTTCTTTATCAGCTTTTATCCAACTTCTATTACTGCCTTACATATTCAGTATATATTCTACTAACGCCCACGCATGGGGCCTGCATACTTACCTGCAGGTTTAGATAGATGGGTTTCGGGATCGCCTAGCAGCTATTCAGAGTCAGTAGATTGGCCAGTTCCTTTCATTCAGAGTTGCCAGGTTGTTAAGGTTTACCCGTCTTTTATTATATAGTATTTGGGTAGTCCAGGGCCCTGTCCCCACCAATATTTTTACTCTTATAGGCTTACAAACTATAGTATTCAATTAGTTGTTCATGTTGGCCGTGTGGGTCCTATATTTGTTGCGTTTTGTATATTGGCCGTGTGGGGCCTAGTGTAGCTTTCAGTTAGCGGCCTTGTCGGCTATAGTTGGTATATGATGGCCTGTCTTTCTTTTTATTATGACTAGACAACATGGTGGTCTTGTCGGCCCGCATAGGATCTCTTTACTATTATGTTGCTAGGTTAGCTATTTTCTTTTACAGGTTGGCTATGTGGCCTTGTCGGCCGAGGCTATATTTACAGTCAAGATATAGTTGTTTTTTTTCTTTATTATGAATTGTTGGAAAGCACCATAGGTTTATATGTCCATCCAGGTCTGCCCAGGTCCCAGTGTGGCACTAGGTGTCAGTCATGCCTCCTAAGGTGGGGTGTGACAGATGCATAGTTGATGTTTCATTTTATTTGCAATCAGATTTATTTTTGTTTTATTTGCTTTAAGAAAAAAATACAAAAACAGTGTGGTTTTGTGTTGTGGCACTCACATTGTCTTGCAGGGAAATGTCTTCCCCTCGGTGACAAGACAAGGGAAAGGCCCTAGGCTTTTTCAAAAGGAAAGGCAAGGGCAAAGCCAAAGACCTTCAACTTTCGGATAACAGTGATGATGCCATCCGATTGTGTGTGAAAAGAATGAAAGTGTACTACATTAAATACTGGAATCAATCCATAATGTTGGGGAAACACTTCAACTTGGCGGGGTTGGGGCAATAATTCCCCAACAACACCAAACAATTTGCCGAGAGAGATTGGCACCCCTTATTGGATACTCTACCCAATTTCTACCCTAACCTGGTGGTAGAATTCTATACCTCCTATCAAGAAATGCACGATTCAATGAAGCACAAAGGGAAGGTAGATGAGTTCCCAAATCTCCCATCTGTCAGGATCCATGGAGTAGAGGTGGAAATCACCCCATATGCAATAAATTCTATCTATTAGGGTGAACCACTTGAATCAGAGACCGAGTTTGCTGAGAAGGTGGCTACCAAGGGCGACCAACTACAATGGGTGGCCCAGACAATTGCATATAGGCAACCACTATGGGCCACCCTTGGGGGGTGAAATTCCAAGACAAGACCTCGGATCGAGCCAAGTTGTGGTTGGACTTAGTGTGTTGCCGGCGCATGCCATCTAAGAACGATCAGTCGATACACATTAAGGCCTCTATCTTGATCGTGTGCATCATGTCTGGGGTGCATTTAAATTTTGTCAAAGTACTCACCATGCAAATGAAAATAAAATCCAAGCAGCAAGGTTTCTCCATGCCTTTTCCCGTTCTCATCAGCCAATTGTGTGCTCGAGCAGTGGTTTAATACTTTTCGAATGAACAACCCAGCTTTGTTTCTAGGGTAATTGATATTGACAAGAAGAGGGACGTAGATGTTCCCAAGAGCAAGCAGAAGAGAATGCGAACCTAGGGTGTCCCAGAAGGCTCCACAGCCTATGACATTGATGAGGCCTCATTGGCCCCCAACCTCAATGATCCCACTCCCAAAATGTTGGGACATGCTTTCGAGGAGGCTCCATCTCAGGGGTCTTCACCACCTTCTTTCTCCAAGATGAATGTTCTTTAAAAATTGGCCGACATGATCCACTCACATGAAAATAAACTTCCTAAACGTCACAACCCGAATATAGGTCGGACCGAGACACGGGACCTAGAACCACGAATGACTCCAAGTCGACCCATGACATGAACATAGCAACTAAAAAATAAATAGAAAGTGTAACCTAATAACGGATACATGAATATGTGGAAGTTTGAATACATATCAATCATAGCAGAGTTAATACTGACACAGTTGAAATTCTACATATTGTCTAATAACCCTCTAACATGTCTAAAGAGCTGATGGGACAACATCCCCAACTATCTTGCTAACATCTGAAAACTAAAATAACAACATCAAGTACTAAGCTGAAGGTCCCAAAAAAATAAGGTCTCACCATAGCAAAAACTAAATTGGACTAAGTTGCGGGAGACTATGCTAACAACGAAATTGAATCTGATCAGGAATCACACATCTAAACATATGAACTGAGTAAGTATGAACTGGAATCACACATCTAAACATAAATCATAAGATCAGGATAGTAAGGACTGTATGCTGAAATCAGAATCTAATACATGTATAAGTCATAAACTGAATATAATATCTAAATAGAATGACCCAGATCTAAAGATAGAAATCATATGACTTTTCATGGATGAAATCATAAGTAAAGTCTTATAAACAGATCATTGGTCAAACTTACTAAAAGCATAATATCATAAGTCATAAACATGCATAACTAAAAATATGAGGAATAAAGGGAGACTCGTCACAACCGACACCACCATGATTGAGTTTACGTAATGCTCCAACTATCACACTCAAGTGGGCAGAGCCATCCAAAACCTTGTTAGGGCTAAGGACGCTACCTATGATATCGATATCAAGCTGAAGGCCCTCTGGCGTGTGGGAGAAAACTCTCTTGAGAGGTCCCAAATATAAATATACCTATGTTGGCATAGTTCTCAGATCGGGGAACCTTGAAACCCCAAGATTAGTTGGTGCTAGACACTACTTCCAAAAACATGCATAGTGCTTCCATCGTTTTTCAACGAAACTAAAATTATAATCATATATATAGTATGAAATCTGAACATGGGGATTCGTGACTCCAAAACATATCATAAACTGATCTTATTAGCCTTGGCTAAATATTGAAAACATACTTAACTTGTGTGGGCTTGGCCAAATATTAAACTCATGCATACTTGAAATAAACTTCATATGTCAAAATCGTAGAATCATACATGGGTAATTTGTAAACATTCATTCATGCTATATATCTCATCATACTTGAAATCATAAATCATAAACTTGACTTTTCATGAAACTTGCATAATTGGGCATAATTTTATAAAACTTGACATCATGAATTTATAATAAAAATAGGTGTAAAATTTGCCCATAAATCTTAAAACACACTTTGACACATGAAGGGAATTGACCTATAAATAAATCATAGAGATTTCATGAAATTGGGTTAAAACCCCAAAAGATCATATATTTGAATTTTGGAACTTGAATTTATAAAACTTAGGGAGAAATTTGGGCATGAGAGTGAAAACAAACTCTCATTCACTTAGCCTACATACCTAGGCAAATTGAACCTTAACATGTCTTTGAAAGCCCGAGATTTGGAAGAATTGGAGAAGTTCAAGCTTTATCTTTAAAGGGAATTCCTAATCTTGCATGCATGGGAGGTGAATGAATTAGAATAGGTTAAATTCCCTTAAAACCCTCTTCCGAGAGATTAAAACAACGTCATTAGTAAATTAGGAGCTTAAGATTTAGGAAAATACCCTTAATAAATTCACGGGAAAAGCGAGCTGTCGGTATGTCAGTACCACAAGTCATGCAATCCTCCTACAGCTCGTGGTTAGCTCCGTGTGAACCTTTCAAGAATTCACCACTCTCTATGATTTCTACTTTGCGTACCCACGTAGATAACTCCATCCTATGAGTTATACCATCACTTGTACAATCGTCATTTGCTTTCTACGACTCTTGACCATGGAATTCGTACCTGTAATCGACTCATAGTAGAACTCCTTGGTGCAGGGAACAAAATCTTTGATTGAACCTTAGGCCTTCCTGTGATACGATTACCAACCTATGACTGCGTAGGTTGGGTATACGAGGCAATTTCAAACTTTTTATGCGATAGCATTTCAAATTTCGAGTCTAGTCTTAGGGAATTTTGGGGTATTACAATATCTCCCTCTTGGGGACATTTGTCATTGAATATAGATTGAACATGCGAAAAGGAATTGGGTAAATGGAATCCCAAATCTGCTGATTACACAAAGTTGAAAACGAGATGAAGTGGTGACTGGTGAGACACATGGTAGGCTAAATTCATGAAACACATATGCATTCTAAAACATGAAAGAGGAACTAAGAGTCATGAACTTGACAGCGAATAGAGTATGGAAGCGTTACCTCATGTTGAAGCGGGCGAAAGGAAAAGATATGGGTATCTAGACATCTTATCTTCTTGGCTTCCACGTGTAGATCCCACAACAAGTTGATTCCTCCCATGGGGCAACTACTTGAAGCCACTTCCTTGTTTGGTAACCTGAACACGAAGATCAAGGATCTGATAGGAACCTCCTCGTAGCTCGGGCTATCCTTCACACCTATTCTCTCCACCCCGAAGGAACAATCAAGGCTAGGTCGCAATACACTTCCCTTCTTCAATAAGGACCTGGAGAGAAGCCCCGGATGTCTGAATAATATTTGGTATTCGGAACTCATAAGCCACGCCTTGACTGCTCGAAAGAAGCGTCAGGACCAACTATCGAGGACTAAGCTTCCCTTTCTTTCTAAACCTCATCACTCCTTCATAGGAGACACTTTCAAAAAACACCCAATCATCAACTTCAAACTCAAGTTCTCTCAGCCTAACCCGCATAGCAGATTAAGGGACTCACGAGCCATTGACCTTTTCTAATAAGATGAACTTTCTTAATAGCCTACATGAGCGATTCTATCCCTATCTATGTAGCCTCACCTACTTCGAACCAACGATAGGTGACCTACGTCTCCGCCCATAAAGAGCATCAAATGGGGAGCCATGGATGCGGAGTGGTAACTATTGTATTAAGCAAGCTCGATAAGAGCAAATGATCATCCCAATTACCATGAAGTTAATCACACGGGCTCTCGGCTTGCCTTATCCTCAAGAGTCGAATGGTTCGCTCGGCACGACAATCTATTTGCGGATGAAAAGTTGTGCTAAGCTTGACTGAGTATCAGACCCTTATGAAATGACTTCCAAAACTATGAGGTAAGGCGAGGTACCTCTATACGAAATGATGGACAAGGAAACCCCATGTAATAAAACTAACTCTCGAATATATAATCTAGCATAGTCCTCGAATTTGAATCGATAGTTTTATTTGGTAAATGAAGTACCTTTGAATTGACACATCTCTGACCATCAAATAGAGTCATACTATCGTGAGTACAGGAAAACCCTGTAATGATGTCCATATTGATCTATTCCCACTTTCAAGTAGGGATATAATGTCTTGCAACATACCTCAGTCTTTGATGTGAAAGCTTTCACTTGTTGACAATTTTGGACATAGCCACAAACTCAGCTATGTCCTTCTCATGCCATTCCACCAATAGACTTCTCATAGTTCACGGTACATCTTGGTGGTACAGGTGGATAAAATATCGGGAACCATGAGATTCATGCAACATCCACTTTATCAAGTCATCGGCACGAACACATAAATGACCACATTAGTGAAGTACAACATCTCCCTTTGAGGGAAGACTGCCTCCACGCCCACGATTACACGTACGGCTTTCTTTAGCATTACTAAAGTAGGACCTTCATCTCGCCTAGCCTTGACCTTGGTCACCAATGAAGATTACGATCTATTCGAAGAATGACACGCCATCTATCAAGTCAACAAGATGAACCATGGCGAAGCGTAGTGCACATCCTTCACCAACTCCTTCCTTCCCTCCTCAACATGAGACACGCTCTCTATGGACATCCTACTAAGAGCATCTTCCACTACATTGCCTTTTCCCGGATGATAATGGACGCTCGTATCATAATCTTGAGAAGCTCTAGCCACCTCCTTTGATGCAAGTTGGGTCCTTACGAATAGACACATACGAAGGCTCTTATGATTTGTGAACAAATCCATATACCCCATATAATAGTGTCTCCAAATCTTGATGCAAACAACATTCTAACTCTAGGTCTTCCAGTGGGTAATTCTTCTCATAAGTCTTAAGTGGCTCTAGAGGCATACGCAGCCCAGCCTTGCCATCTTTGCATAAACACATAACCAAGACCAATCCTAGAGGCTTCTGTACCCCCAACAAATCCATTCGTTCCCTCGGTGGGGTCAATATTGGGGTTGAAGTGAGTGAGTCTTTAGCCTCTGAAAACTCTTCTAGCAGGGCATCAGACCCTTCAAGAAATTTGAAACCAGTAACCACGGGTCAATTTAGTCAACGGTCTTTGCAATGGATGAAAATCCCTTCAGCAAACCTCCTATGTAATAGCCGGCTAAGCCTAAGAAGCTCTGATATCAAGGTTATGAGTCTAGGCCAATTCTTAACAACTTCCCCTATCTTTTAGAGAGTCCACCGCACCCCCTCACTAGAAACCACATGGCCCAAAAATACTGTGAGTCTAACCAAGGAAACTCACGCTATGAAGTTAGCAAATAGGCGGCGATCCTTGAGAGTCTGCTAATCTTCAAATGAGCGGCATGCTCCTCCTCGCTACGAGTATATGATAATATCGTCCTTCAGAAGATAATCATGAATATATCAAATATGGATTGAACACCCTATTTATCCAGATCCATAAAGTATGGGGATAATTCGTTAGTCCAAACAACATAACTACAAACTCATAGTGACCATACCGAGTCTGAAGGCTGTCTTTGAAGGTCACTCTCCCTAACTTTGAGTTGTTGATAGTAGGATTGAAGGTCTATCTTTGAGAAATATAGCACCACTGAATTTGGTCAAAGTCATCAATCCTGGGGAGGGGGATACTTGTTCTTCGGTGACCTTGTTCAAGCTGTCGATAATCAATGCACATTCTAAAGGGGACATCTTCTTCAAATAAAGAGGAAGCTGGAGCACCCACGAGGACTTACTAGACACATTGAATTCCCTATCTAGAAGATTTTTCAGCGATCTTTCAAATCCTTTAGCTCGAATGGAGCCATTCTTTAAGAAGGAATGGATATAGGTTGCGTATTAGGAAGAAGGTCGATACCAAAGTCAATCTCTGCTCATGAGGGACTCTGGTAGATCATGCAGGAACACCTCTAGATACTCACACTATAGGAGGCCCGACTAGAAAGTCGGGGTCTCGGACTTAGCATCACTTGACCCGAACTAGATAGTACACACATCCTTTAGAAATCATCTTCCTTCCTTAAAGTAGAAACAGCGCCCTACGAGGCACAATTGAACTATCCTTCCATTCTACAACTAGCTCACCCAGAAATCGATATTATACCGTACGGGTTCCATAATTCACTAAGGCATAACATGTATCAACCAATCCATACCAAAGATAACATCAAAATTTGCCATGTCTAACTCTATTGGATCGGTTAAGGTGATTTACAGAAGAATTGCTGATAGGGGAAATTTCTATATACCTATCGAGATATCGTGAGTCACCATGGAGTAGGGCGAAGGGTTGATAGGGTTTTGGGGTGACTCCAAAACTAATAGCAACATAAGGAATCACAAAAGATAGAGGTATCCACATAGATCTAACAAATGCATATATATCGAGGCGAAATACCTCGTTTGCATACTACGACCACATACGGAGAGACCTCCTACTACGACAAGATGAGAGGGCATAGAATGCGTTCTCCACGTAGACAACCATATGCCACTGATGGATGAACCCTGCATTTGTGCGTAGCTGGGTAAGACTCTTGTGAACTGAGTGGCTGGGTCACGGCCTCTACTATGGCCTTATCTAATTGAGGGGCACTCTGCGGCGGACAATCAGGGCCTCCCACACCAAAACCTTTGAACACCTTCAAGCATTCTACGGTATGCCTCATGCACACCTTCCACAAGCTGGAATGTTGGGCTCTCTGTTACTCTCCCTTGGCCTCTGGAGCACGATGCTCTACCCATTGATCATGCCTAGATGCGGATGAAGCAACGGACGATAATGGCGGCAAGACTGCTTGATCTCGATGGGACTAGTGGCCATGTCCTCCACCGAGACACAGGCTAGAGCGTCCCATAACCACAATGCAGCCCTCTTGGCCTCTCTCTTCTTCTCCTTTATCTGATTCACCTCTATTTGTTGGGCATAAATAATGTCGTGAAGTCTAGATGCTTGTTTAGCATAGCGGTCTAGCACTCCTTGACCGGTGGAGTCGGACCTCCATTAACAAACCCTGCTCATTACGAGCCCTCGATCTGCAACCATCTCTAGTGCGTACTTAGATATGGGGTAAACTCAAGGCATACTCTTGGACAATCTGTGGTGCTGCTTCCAAGTTGAAAGAACTCCACGCCTTTGCTCTAAAACTCTCTGAGAAGAACCTATCTAAGAGAGCTGTCACAAATTCATCCCAACTCATAGGAGCTTGCTCCCATTACTCTACCATCCTTCCACTTTAGCAGTACCATATGTAAGCAACCCCACTTCAGGCGGTTGGAGGCTAGGTTTGCACTTTCCTCTCCTATCACCTCCATAATCTAGGTGATCTTACGCACCCTCTTGATAAACTTGTAGGGTCCTCCTCCACCTTGACCCCGAAACATAGGTAGGTTCATCTTTGAAAGTTTTGAACTCTAGCTATCCTGGATTCCAGTGCATGGAGACATGAGCTCTTTTGCCCGTGATTTACACAGGCGGTCATCGCCTATGCCAACATTTGGAATGCCACCCTAAACTTAGTATGAGTGAACTACTGCGGCATAGTACCCCGCACTTAAAATACTTCATCCTCGAAAAATCCTTTTACATCTCATGCACAATGAAGACTCACAAATTACCAATTGGCCTTAAGACCTGACTCAGAGGGCTACAATGACTTGTTTAGATGGAAAGTTCAAATAGGGCATGCTATATATAACCCGATTAAAACAAGTATAACCAAGTTAAGACTCGAGAATGGACTCTACAACCCTGACAAACTCATGTACATTAGCCAATCAAAGAAGTCTAACATGGATCTATCTTTTCTCAAACATGTGACCTCACAACAAGAGAGTACCCATTTTACACACAAATTTTCAAATTATAACATGTATGGGTAAATGAATACAATTACACTCACTCTCTGATAATTCTCATGCAACATGTTTTGACCCATAAGCTTGCCGCCCCAGTGTTTTACTCTTTGCTAATTTTGGAATGTTTGTAAGTAAGATCAAGTAGGACTTATCGGGTTGTAATGTAAGTTAGGGTAGGTACTAATCGGCGATAATAAGTGACTATCTTACGAGCGCTTTTACTACATCACACTTGCTCATTAAGCACATTCTCTTCTTTCACTTCACCTCTTTGTTCTTTTCACTCTCAATTTCCTTTTTTATTTTCCCATTTCTTTAAGCACACTTATATTATTAGTAAGGAGCACTTAGAGAGCTTTTTCATTCTTTGTTCTTTTACTCCCTACCAACACTTAGGAATTTTAAACAAGTGCACCTCTGTCCTTTCCCTCGACTTCCACAACTACAATTTCCCTTCTTTTTCAAGATTCCCTCCTTAACTCTTTTGTATTTTTCACTTAAGTGCTTATCTAATTTTGGACCAAATTTAGTCTATTGAAAGAAAGGATTAAGCTTTTGATGTGGCTAATCAAAAGAATAGGCTAAGTCTCATTAAGGTTTGACTAGGACTATGCATTAAGGGTAGGTAAAGCATAGGATGAAAATAAAGCTTATTCAAAAGCTCATCATCTCCTACAATTAACATTCCTCATTTCATTTTGCAAATACCAGACAAGTTCTAGACACTACATGATAGCCAAATACGAAGAACCACACTCACCATGAACAGCTCTAGAAAAACCCATATTATACTGTAGACTCTTAATGGATAATCACGTAGATTAGAGTCAGCTTTAAAATATACGAGTCATATATGAGAGCACAGGTATCTCGAACAAAGTTATACAAGTTTGCTACACGATGCTTCAAAATTAAAAACTCTACCTCTAATAATCATTTATAACACTCAACAAAAGCACATCAAACGAGTCAATCAACTAAGGGTTAAAAAACAAAATCTACGGCTAATTTTTACGTAAAGAGGCAGGTGGTCATCCATTCATCATGAAAAGTTCCCTAAGCATGACTAAGGCTATTCACAGACAAAGCAAAAATTTTATTTACTCGGTTCAAAGTTGCCTACGAGAAAATAGAAACCAAAAGAAAAACCAAAGGGTCGGTGAAATGGGCTCAACTCCAACTTTCATCAAGCAATATTATACCAGCACCAAATTCACCCAAAATTACTTAGCACAAATTTGAAGTACACTTACCCCATACTTAATTTATGCTATGTCCCGGAGCATCATTTAAAAAAGAAAAGCTAAAAGTGAGAGATACTTCTGAGGCTTCTAGACTATTTGCAATATGTATTTGTCCATTTTTCATCTTGGGGATCCTCAACCCCACCTTTGCTTTGACATGCTCCTTAGCTTCTTCTTCTAAGGGTACTAAGACTTCCCCTTTTCTTATACTTACTTCACAAAAATAAAACAAAAGGTGAAAATAACCCAAAATAAAAACAATAGAAAAAGAAAATTGTACTTGTGGTACCTTTGGTTGCCTCCCAACGACGCCTAATTTCACGTCCCCGAACAAGCATCCAAGTTCCATACTTTTCATCACTTTGAGGATATGAAACTCACCCCTAATTTATTTTCTAATTCCTATTATGATCTAGGGGTGGAGGTGAAAAATTTAAGGGACCAAATAGTAGATGTCACCTCTTACACTTATTGTGGCCCCCAAGTAAGTAAAAGTCACATTATTTGTCTCTTTGACTCGGCAAATCAGAATATACGAGGCTTGTTCCTCACCTAGACCTTTCTCTATGAGCATATAAGACTCTATTTCTAGGTTGTCAACAAAACTTAACGTAGAGAAATGCTTTGAGTGGGGTCTGATACACCTCAACTCACGAAATTGCATTACTGCTTGAACTTAACTACTTTTGTACACCTTGTACATCAACATCGACTCCACATGAATGTAAAATGGTTGGAACTCTATCCCCACTTTTATGATTGTCCATATATATGTGAGACCATCACGAAGACTCTCAAGAGCTTCTAATTGTTGATCTTGTTCAAAGAACTCACTTTTTCTCCTTGAGATCCCTCCTTGAGTATTGGCTAAGGCGTGACTTGCAAATCGTGCGACTTTAGCCTCATCCTTTTATCTCTGTGAACTTGGCTTTCATCATTTCTAAGGCCTCTCCATTTTCCTTAGTCTGAATTCTCATTATTTCCATCTGCTCCCTCATCACTTAGCTAATACGCTCCAGGACTGTTTTAACATGTTTTTCTATTTGAGCTTGGTGTTCTAAGTCCTCCTCTTGATCATTCATGTACTCATCGAAAACAAAGAAGGATCATAGTAGGGAGGCTTGGGGAAGGGAATACAAATGCGGACAACCATTCCAATGGCCCATCACGACCACCATATACTGCAAATGAGACAATGTTGCCATAAGTGGGGTCCTCCACAATTTAGATAGGACTCATCGAAATATGAGTATCCACCATTCAACCCATTTGTGTTCCATAATGTCATGTCAAGAAGGGTATCAATGTAAAAACAAAAATAAAAGAAATCTAAAACTAATAAATATTTTTTTCAACACTTAAAACATTAGACACTAACACAAAAATAAGAAATTCACTTAATTTAAAATCTTGTCCCCCTGACAATGACTGCAAAAACTTATTTCGCCTCGGAGTACACGCGCGCAAGCATCTGGCGGTCATACAAGTTATACAGTGACTCTTAAAGAGCTAAATGTCGAACCCGCGGGGCTGGACTATTTCAGCGAATCTTCAAGTTCAAGTGCTATATTAACTTTCACAAGTGTTGATTGTGAGATTTGATTTAATTCTAAATCTAAGTGTGATTATAAAATAATCGGAAACAATAATAGAAGTTGCTCCCGAGTTGGGCCACAGCAGGTCATGCAATTCTACAATTCACAATGGTTCAAGTATATGAAATTTAATTGTTGTCTCATAGAGTTAAAATGCGGTGTCCATGGTCTTCGATCCTCACAAGCACAACAACTAGTCCTCACACCTACATCATTGGCCCGGGGATGCTGACGTCCTAGTCGTGAGCAATTAACAATATGGATGTTGTTTACGAGGTTTACGCCCTTGATTATGGACTTTCATACCACTAATTATTCAACCTAACTTAGCTTCCATGACTACTCTTACGACGGTGATGTGATAATTTTCTAGTCGGTGTCTAGCTATTGTCCTTTAATTAACCAAACGGGGAAAATTAGGAATAATTTCTATCCTAACCGCAAATCTTATTGTAATGAAAAAACTTGCCCCTTGCATTCTTTCATTCTTACCTAGGGTTACTCTTTCGAGCTTTTGCCTAAGTTTAACAAGTTAGTTTTCATAGAGATCAAACTCAAAAAATAACAATAATTAAGAATGCAAGGGCAAACAACAATGAAACTCAAAACAAAGATGAATTCATGCAATTACATTCATATCATATGGCCCTCAACCATAGAGGAAGATTATCCTCATCTTGTAATTACTCAAAAACATCATTAAAGTAATGTGCCACAAGGGGAAGTAATTAAAGAGAATGAAAAATAATAACCTAGTTGAAGTACTTCACTTCTCCTTCCCACTCTTTACATTCTTCCCAAAATATTTCGTGATAATGATTTTAGAAGCTAAGGGTTTAATTTATAATAAGTTGGAAAAATACAAATTTGGCACAATGGTGAAGCATTTCAGTTCACCCCATCGCAAGATTTGCCTCTATGACACGGCTATCGTGGAGATTTTCCTCAAGTGACATAGTTGTCGTGGATGCTCATTGTTTGGCAGCCCTGCTCATATAAATTAATTCTTTTCTCTATGGCATGTTGTTGAAACTGTGATAACTTACGGCATGGAGTTGACTCAAATGTCCTTTTTAGCTTGTTTCACCATCCATAATCCATTCCTTAGCATTTATCTTCAAGATTAGGACAATTATCTTCACCTTGAGCTTCATACATTGGCAATTTCAACCCAACAAAAGAGGCTAATCCATATTTGTTAGTCCATGACATAAATTACAAAAATATATGAGATTATTCTTAAAATTACCAAAAATATATGAGATTATTCTTAAATTATGGTACAAACATGGATATAAAATAGTATTTGGGCATGTAAATATTCCCAAGATCACATAGGATCAATTGGTGCTGGCGCGGCTTGTTGATGCTCATCCCCATTTCCATTGTCATGGCCATTTCCATTGTCATGGCTATTTCCATTTCCTTCTTCTGTTCACTCAGTGTGGAGGCATATTTATACAAATGTGTATAGCATGAGTTAGAAGGATAGAGAGATATTTCATCACATGATATATATCATGAAAGAAGGAAAATTTCTCAAAACGTCTTGTAGCCTCTTTGCCATAAATGTGGCACGCTTCACACCTATGAAAAAGATTCTATTTACACAGCTTAGGATCAGAAAGAAAGATTCCATCCCGTCTTTAAAGCAATGTCCTATGACTCCGTGGCTTTCTTAGGTTAGGAGAGCTTATGCGGCTTTCAAACACCCTAGGACACTCTAAACCTTTTCTTTAATACCAAGTTTGTCATGACCCGAACATAGACCCAAACCGAGACACGGGACCTAGAACCATGAATTGCTCCAAGTAGACCCATGGCATGAACATAGCAACTAAAGAAAAAATAGCAAGAGAAACCTAATAACTGATACATGAATAAGCGGAAGTCTGAATACATATCGATCATAACAGAGTCAACACTAACACAGCTGAAATTCTACATATTTTCTGATAAGCCTCTAACATGTCTAAAGAGTTGATGGGACAACATACCCAACTAGCTCTCTAAAGTTTGAAAACTAAAATAACAACATCAAGTACTAAGCTAAAGGTCCCCGGATAATGAGAACTCACCACAGCGAAAACTGAACTGGACTAAGCTATGAGAGACTAGGCTAACAATGGAATTGAGCCTGATCATTTGAACCTATATCATGAAATGATACAACATAGAGTATATAGTACCTACCTGGAGTTTACTGAGTATGTAAGGTAAGTAAAATATGTTGAGTAAGTATGAACTGAAATCATGCATATAAACATAAATAATAAATAATAAGATCATAAGAGTAAGTACTGCATGCTGAAATTAGAATCTAAAATATGTATAATAATAAACTGAATATCATATCTGAATAGAATGAACCAAAGCTAAAGATAGAAATCATATGACTTGTCATAGCTGAAATCATAAGTAAAGGCTTATAAAGCAATCATTGGGTCAAACCTGCTGAAAGCATAATATCATAAGTCATAAACATGTATAACTGAAAAAATATGAGGAACAATGGGAGACTCTTCACAATCGAAACCACCACGATAGAGCTTACGTGGTGCCCCAACCATCACACTCAAATGGACAGAGCCGTCCAAAATCTTGTCATGGCTAAGGACGCTACCGTGATATCGATATCAAGCTGAAGACCCTCTGGGGGGCGGGGGAAAACTCTCTTGAGAGGTCTCAAATATAAATATACCTACATTGGAATGTAGTTCTGAGATCGGGAAACCTTGAAACCCCAAGCCTACTCGGTGCTAGACACTACTCCCAAAAATATGCATAGTTCTCTAATTGTTTTTCAGTGAAGCAGAAATCATAACCATATGTATAGTCTGAAATCTGAACATAGGGAGTCTTGACTCCAAAATATATCATAAACTGATCTTATTAGTCTTGGCTAAATCATGAAAACATACTTAACTTGTATGGACTTGTCCAAATCTTAAAATCATGCATATTTGAAATAAACTTCATAAGTCAAAATCGTAGATTCATACATGGGTAATTTGTAAATATTCATTCATGATAGATATCTCATCATACTTGAAATCATAAATCATAAATTTGACTTTTCATGAAACTTGCATAATTAGGCATAATTTTATAAAACTTGAAATCATGAATTTATAATCAAAATAGGTGTAAAATCTGCGCATGAATCTTAAAATATACTTTGATACATGAAGGTAATTGACCCATAAAAAGGTCATGGAGAATTTCATGAAATTGAGTTAAAACCCCATAAGATCATATATTTGAATTGGAACTTGAATTCATGGACTTGGAGAGAAATTTGGGCATGAAAGTGAAAGAAACTCTTATTCATAGCCCTACATACCTAGGTAAATTGAATCTCAACTTTTCTTTGAAAGCCCAAGAGATTTGGAGAAGAATTGGAGAAGTTCAATCTTGATTTTCAAAGGGAATTTCCTAATCTTGCATGCATTGGAGGTGAATGAATTAGAATAGGTTAAACTCCCTTAAAACCCTCTTTTCAGAGCTTAAAATGACGTGATTAGGTAGTTAGGAGCTTAGAATTTATGAAAATACCCTTAATTAATTCGTAGGAAAAACTAAATTGTTAGTTGCTACATCCCGTACCATGAGTCATACAATCCTCCTATGACTCGTGGTTAGCTCCTGTAACCAATCATTCAAATTTAACCACTCTCTGAAGATTTCCACAATTCATACCATGAGCTATAACTCTATCCTATGAGTCATACCATCACCCGTATAATCAATCAGTTGATGATCCCAAAGACTTTCTACGACTTCTGAACATGGGTCGTACCCACATACTATGACTCATAGTGGGAACTCGTGGTCTAGGGAACAAAATCATTAATCTGAACCACGGGTCTTCCTACGACCCATACTACCAACCTATGACTC
>JACEIK010011471.1:0-36581 GCA_018107945.1 Datura stramonium | reverse complement strand
GTAGGAACAAAAGAAACATATATTTTATGGAAACATTTTCAGCTGTTTAATAAATAACTAAATTTGTACAATTGTAAAACAAATTTGGATAAAACCGGACTCTGATCGTGGAATAAAGTTTCTGAACTAATGCAATTTTCCAGCATAAACAATCTCTTCATCATTGCCACCAAAATTAACAGATAACTTCAAGGACTTCTATTTTGAAGTTCTCTTATCTTCCTTGCTTAGCTTCAATTGTAACAAGTCAAAAGCACAATGCATCTTTTTTTTTAATTTTTTTTTTGCTTTTAGGCATCCTATATCAGAATCTCACTGGCCCGAGTAAGCACATTAGATAATATGTGATTGTTAAGTGGTAAGAGCATCAGGAAGATTCGTTGGTGCCCCTAGAATCTTACCACCAACATCGGGGAAGAATTCAAAGCCAGGCAAATTTGTGACATCTCCATTTTTGCTAACCTGAATTGGATATTGCATCAAGTGCCCCTTCATCTTCTTATACTCATCTCCTGCAAATGCATTCCAGTTGTATCTAGCCATCTCATTAACACGTCTAACACATTCCACAGTCTGGGGCTCCATGAATGTGTTTTCGACCAATCCAAGATGCTCAGCCCAGAGAGACATCCGATAACCATAGACCTGGATGCAAAAGGATTCATTTCCATTTACTTTGTGGTTATAGTCGTAAAATTTCACTTATATGCACTAGTAGTGTAATGTAAAAATTGCACATTAAATGAAATTTAACTTGATGTAGAAGGTAACTTGCACCTTTATTTTGCAGTTACTAATTTCACTTATTATGTTATTTCCTGTAACTATATTTTAAATGACATGATAGCAATTTTTTTTATACTGGTAGTGTATAGAAATTAACTCATGTTCATATGAAGCTCACGTTGCATTAGCCCCTTAATAAGCTCAGATACTATACTTCAAATAAAAACTCAACTAGTTTAGTCATCAACTAAACTGCAGCAGTGATCCAACTAGTGTGCTACATTCTGTTACTTCAAAAACTTTGTATTACTTCATCAACTATAGAGTTCTTTTAGGTTTTCCCCGAGAAAATTATCAGAAGTTGGACAAGCTTCTTCAGATATATATAGTGAAAGAAAAGGGCAAAGTGATAAATTCTATCCCAAACCTGGCCATGTGGATGGCTATCCTTTCTTGCCCATGTGTAATTTGGTTGATAAGCTCCCATAGCGATTTCTGTGTCCCTTGAACCACTCAAAGATCTTTGATTGATATTTGCAGAACCCATCAAGACATATTCATCATCTACTATCATTCCTTTTGAATGTACATAGATCATAAATCTCCCAAATTTTTGAGCCAATCCCTGTGAGTTTAGGAGACATAAAAAGTGAGTGTATTTCAGGTGCACTAAATGTTAGAATTTCTTAGTTGACAAGAGATGTTGGAAATGCAGGAGAAAATTTTTAAATCAGGTCAAAGACGAATTATGGTTATAAACAAGCATCAATGCATAAGTTTACCAGAAAAATAAGTGCATAACGTTGCCCCCTAAAGAAGAAATGCACTCAAAGTAAGATATAGCTATAACAGAAACTTGACCCTATCCCCATTTGACTCTTTTACCTTCTCAAACACTCCAGTCTAATGGAGGAAACCGTTAATTTACAAGGTCATTGTTGACCTCAAGATTCCGAGGAGCATAGCAAAGGAGTAAAAGACATTGTGATTGCTCTACATTTACTAAAAGCATGCTTAACGAAGACATATATTATCGGGACATTAATATGTTTGTTGAGCCATCAGGAGAAGTAGTCGTTCCTGTAAATTAAGTATAACTGTACCAGTAAACGGTCCTGGATATGTGCACTAGCTTTCTCACTGCCAGGCTTTACTTCACGTTTCCCTAAGCAGTAGAAGTTCAAGTAATCCTGAGGATGAAAATACTGAGAAAGGCCTGCCTTTTCAAGAGCCTCCGCCACAATTTTGTACATCATAGCCATTGTTTGACTCTGTAATAATTCCAATTCCAGAATAAGAATTTTGTTAGGAAAAGCAAAGAAGATTAATCAGAATTAATGAGGAATTAGTGAGGCATTATGACCAATCAGTTCGGCTTGATCATTAGACAACCAAGGTAGAGCTTTGAGCTAAAAAGCTTTTCATGTAATACTGTCTCTTGGTAGCTTTTTATCCATAAGAATCAACCTTTCATACCTAAATATGAATATCAGTAGGTAATGAAGATTGTCAAATCTTGGTGCCTTGATAAGTATGATTTTAAAAAATATGAACATAAGAAAGAATAGTCTTCATGGGTATATCTTCAGCTAACAAGAGCATTCTTGCTTGATAATGAGTTTGAGCTCTATTCTATCATAAAAACAAATGATGAGTTGCGTGTTCAGTATCCTGGTTCCTTTATTGATACGCAAACTAGAGGAAGGAACAAAATTTATAAATCTGGCATGTACAAATACAGACCTCATAAGACAAATAAGGATAGTTCATTCTAACCTGCCAGAACAGAATTTCTTGCACTGCTTTACTGGTTGGGACACCTTCAGGCCACATTGGAACCACAATATATGCTGCAAAAGGTTCATTTGCTGCTATTTTTCTCGCAATTTTCAGAGCAATTTCCATAGGGACTAGGTTGTTAGCTCCTGTTAGAAAGATATTGTACTGAAATGTTATATATTGACATTCAAGTAAGCTATGAAATTCATTTTTCTCGTCAAAGATTCTAAAATGCTCATTTATATGCATCTTCATTGCTATCTAGAGCTTATCTCCTTCAATCACATGCAAGTTTTCTATGCTTCTTTCTTTAAATCAAAATGGTAATTCAAATGCAGTGGAAATGTTATATTACGGATCATAATCTGGACAAAATTTGAACTTATTGTTAAAAGCTCTTAGTTTGTAATTGGCTTTTGGACATCCTGCTCATCATTTGTATAGTATTTTGGAAATCCTTCTGCCTCATTATGATACATATCATCAGATTTCTATGTCTATAATACTTGTAAAAGACCTCTGCATGCAAAGACTTCTCCAATATTCACTAATCTCCCTCGTTCGAGAATTCGTCATTCACATGCTCACGCATTTGTCATACTTGTGCCAATTTCTGAGTGCTAGGTGGGCCTGTTTAAGTATGTACAGATCTATATCAGATTTCTTCTCTTCCTTCACTAGATTTTTCTTTCCTTAGATGGTACACACTAGAATTAGTTTCCATTTGAATTTTAAACAGAACATTAGTAATTATGCCTTACATTGGCGTCTACATTATATAAGAATTTCTTTACCTCATGGTCCTACATAACATTGGATGCTTGTACAAGTATGAATTCTGACTAGACATCCTTACGAAACATGACTTATGAATTCCAAATGTTTGTGCTAATTTGTTACATCAACAAAATCCAGTTAGGTAGTCACTTGTAAGACTATTTGGTCTTCCCTAACACACCAATTCGAGTAACAAAATCCGTCTGCAATAGACCAAGTGTAATAATTTGATAATTACTGAATACATTGCTTCATCCATCTAAAACATAAGTTGTCAGATGAGATAGAGAAGATAAAATGGTAGTCCATATGGGATGTGGCTCCAGCTCATTAAAATCTTGAGATCTTACATAAGGTAGAGCAATAGATTTCAATATGGAGCTGGAGTTTATCTATGACCTAGGTATATGATGGAATATTTGGCAATATGTCCCTACCCCAGGAACTCTGCTGTTCTGATGCATCAGTTTTAGGAAGTTGATTGGCTATTCTACGATATAGAACAAGTAATCAAGTCTAAAACCGAGAAACAAAATTCTCCTTGCAGAACTATCACATTCTCCTTCTCTTTTAGATCTCAACTGCACATATGGAGCCCAGTTGTACTTGCAGCATTAATAGCTTCTCAGGAAGTTTCAAGTGTAAGACCTTCTCTGCAGGATTTTATATAAGCAGAAGAAGTACCTAGAATTTTTAAGTACTTGCTACAGTCAAGTTAGAACTTTCCTTAAACATTTGTTTCTTTTCGCTTTTACTTCAAAGCTAAAAAATTTTGTTAAATTGTGGACAAAATCTTACCTTTCTTCAATCAATCAATTGACTATGGCTCAATCCCAAACTAACTAGAATCGTCTCTATGAAGCCTTTATATACATTCTGCTCTCAAGCCCCTTGGTTCTATACCCAAAAAAACAAAATTCAAGGAAAATTATGTGTTTCCTAAAACTAGAGGTTCTTTAGATCTCACATTTATTCCTAGATGGACCCACAAGACTTTCTCTTTACAAGTGTATAACAGACTCCTGTCTTGCTTGTGAACAACATTTTTCCAAGTTGGAAAAAGAACATGACAGACTTGTTGCCGGCTCTATCATATAATTTTGCACCTTAGTGCAACTTAAATGTTCAGCTGTCTATATGCACGATCAATCTTGTTGTTATCACTAACAAAAATTAGAAAATGTGAAAGGGGGCTAAGTTAGACTATCAGCTAGAAGTTTTAAAGAAACAATAATTGAAATTGAGTTAAGAACACTTGCACACCTGCATTGCGGTGTGATGACCAGCTATATGAAGAACCAAGAAAATACTGATTCTCGATGTAAACGAAGTGCTGGGCAGAGCGAATTGCTTTCACATAAGCTAAATGTATGCTTCTTTCTATCTTCAAATTTTTTCCACTGACAAGATTCTGCAAATAGACATAGCTTAATTGACATGTTGCATTTTCACTTTCTGTCTTGATTTAGCACACAGCATCTCCCAGCAAAAACTTTCTGAAAATAGTAATATATAGAACTCAGGTTTCCAAAAAGCGTCGTTATTATACCTGAGCCTCTGCTTCCTTATTGTCTTTTGGAAATCCTTTTACTGATCCTGAATCAATTGATCTAAATACCTGAGAAGAGTGCACAAAAATATTTACAATGAACTTTTAGTGATTGACAGAGAAGCAACATCATAAAATAAGAAATATGTCTAATACCTGCACATTCCAACTCTCAAGATCTTGTTCACTTGTGACACGTACCACACGGTCACCATCTGGTCCGGCAGAAGGCATGCAAATTGCTGCTATCCGATCTAACTTAAGCAATGTATCATACCCTTGTTTGACTTTTCTTAGATTGAGCCATTTCATAGCCTTGTTATATCTTTGCTCAAAGTTTGTTAAAACATCATAAGCAGCAGGACCATCAATTTTACAGTGTAGATCATGCCATGGTTCTCTTGGGCCACCTGAAGTAGTCTGTATATATGTAAGAGATACAATGATACGTCTACCAAATTATTAGATACCAGAATGGTATATGAAAGAAAAGATAATTCAACATGAAGAGGAGTACGCAAAACTACTGTTTCCCGATGATAGTAGTAAATATAATGTGCTGCTCATATATGATCATAATGGCAACTCTTCCATTTAAATCCATGATTTCAGCCACTATATCATGAAAAGATACTATTACTTGTTTTCACCTTCTTTCAAATAATACCATGCAGAATTGAAACCTGTGCTATAAGTCAAAATAGAAAATGGAGTGTATCTTTCAAATAAAATATGAAGCTCAGGCAATTGATAGACCAAATTTGGATAAAATGGTTATGCTTCTTCTCCTTGGACGGTATTTCATGTATAAGACTTTCAAGTTTCTGAAGTACTAGGATTTCTTGAATAAAAGTTTATCCAGGAAACTTCAAGAGATCCAAATTAATAGCTTACTGTGAATGTAGGATTATGAACATCATTTCCAAAGACAGTATCAAGATCGCTAAACAATCTATGCTCAGGAGTATCATAACGGCCGTCACACAGATCCAGGCCACCAATAAAAGCAGTGATTTTCCGTTCATTCCCAGGTGCTTCTGTGTCAACAAGCACACATTTCTGATGATGTGTAAAAAGGTTTCCGACAATCTGCAGAATCAAGTGCTCCTTTGATCAACATATGAAATCAATGATAACCATGATAAAAGGCTAGCTGTCCCCTTGACTGAATTCTGCTTGAAGAGAGTAAACTACTTGTTTGTTCTAGATTTACCACTTCTTCAAATATTAAATTATCATGCAATTAGAATTCATCAGCCAGATATGCTCCCCTCCCCTTGCCCCTAAGGAAAAAAAAAGTATAAACCTGCCGCTTGAGAACACTAAGCTTACTGCTGGCTGAACGAGGACAAAGCACACAGTGTACACTTGAGTGTTTAAAAAACTTTCTGGTCTCTTCATCATGAGTCTGCATTACACCTTCCTGCATTCGAGCTCATAAGACAATAAGACCAATATTATGATGCTTACCAAATAGCTCTATGTTCCATATATCTAGAAAAGGAATGCAAAAAGGATTGTCATGAGAAACCACATCAAGGGATATCTTCTGTATAATAAATAACAGTTTTCTATAGTCTGTGATATTACCGTTTTGAGGAAGACGTCATCATTTGAAGTTTTATCATCCCAAATGAGCAAAATCACACGGACTCCTTCCTGTGACTTGTACTTGAGCAAATCTCCCAGTGTTCTTTCCCCTGCCGAAGGCAATGGCCTCGTTGGTTCTCTTACTAGCCGTATAGGATGATATACAGACCAACCAACAACATATATTAGATACTTAGCTTCCAACATGGCATGACATATGTCTTCCCAGCATTTGTTACGACTAAAAATCTTCCCATCATCTAACAAAATTTCTGGAAGTGTTGCATCAGGCACATGAGCATCCTGATAAAGAGTTACATTTCCTCCTCTTCGTAGTGGAAAATAAGTATGCGGTACTCCTACACTATTGGCGTCACCTCCAACACCATTTCTATATAAAGGGTTCTCTGCCACTGGCTTGTATTGGATTGACAAATGCAGTTGAGCACCAGTTTTCAGGGGATCCCCAGAACTTCCAAGAATAGGGAACCAACTACTTATTTCTTTACCTGCAAGAATTTTATCAGCAGGTATCTCCACCTTTCCAATCAGTTCAGCACCTACCCCATCATTATCCTTGACAAAAAATTCAACTTTGTCGACTGTGTGAGCAACTGGTATGCGAACATGCTCATTCCATGATGGGTTTTCATCGTTGCGAATCACTGTTGTTCGAGCTACTTTTGCCCCACCTATACACACAGACACATAGGGGTCACTAGTATCTATTATTTTACGAGTTCCTGATTTCCCTGGATCCTTGCTCTTAACCTTTCGCGTAGATCCAAATGGGCTAAACTTGGAACAACATGTCATGTCCATGTTTGGAAGTGACTTGGCTTCTATAATCTGCATGTCCAGTTCTCCATGCAGGAGCACTGGACCTCCAGGTATGTCCGTACCAGGTTTTCCAGCCATAGGGACACAATTGCCTGATTTTGCAGCTAAGAAATAACTGAATGCCTTATTTTCCTTCCTTGTATAAAGGAATCTTACTTGCTAATACATGTCCAACGCCAATGTCCATTCGACATTGTTTTGCCAAAAAATGGCAACTGATAAGGAACCAGTGCGTTTCCTCACATGATGGGTCATTCAATTTTCACACACAGAGAAAGCCTATGTCATCAAGCTTGAGAGTGTTATACCAAATACATGTCTTTTTCTGGAAGACATAAATATTGTCAATTATGCCTAATGGGTCCTTCACCAAAACATATCCTACATGATACAACTGATCCCAACTGAAAAAACGGAAACAAGTAAAAAAGAAAATAAAGTGAACACAGATAATAAATTGCAACTATTTATTAATGAATTATGTCGCCCACGTCTTTGCTGGATCTAGTTTGGTTCTATTTGTTAACATGTCAATCAATTAACAACCAGAAATTTTATATTTAAACAAAATAATTTTCCTCAACACACTTTTTTATTTAAATTGAAAGCCTAGTTTATTCTCGACATTAAGACATGCAAGAAAAGATCACAAATCCATCAGATGTCTAAAACTTGTCTAGGTTAGAATTGCCATGAACCCCAAAAGAAAGAAAAAGTTTAAGTATATGACGCATAGATCATTAGTGCATTTGGTTGAGGTGCGGGGATAGAGGAGGAGAGATGTATCTGGTCTATGCATTAATTTACCTGAACAATGATCGACACAAAATGGAAGGATCCAATGAGAGATTTTGAGTTTTTGTTTGTTCGTTTCGGTAAACAGAGTCGGTCATTATAGTCCGTAATTGGCGGGAAATGGAAAATAGTTATGTTGGGGTTTGTTTAACAAAGGCTAATTCTACGCAATGTCGTTCCTTTTTTTTTTTCTTTTCCATTATTATCTGCCTTTATTCGTCCAGAAAAAATATTCAAGGGAAATTTTTTTTGGTAACAAAAAGATTACTTTCTAGTATATATTAAAGCAGTACAAGAAGGTGCCTGAAGGCACGTAAAGTAAGGGAGGTGTCTTTTATATCATACATAGAAGTACAAAGTGGAGGATCTGTTATGGCTAGAGGGCCAACTATTTTAGTGCAATTGTTAGAACTGCAGGGAAGCTTGTTGAGGATTGTGAGGTCCTTATCTTGTTGAAGGAGCTTAAGCACAAAGTAGGGTGGTTCTGCTAAAAAAGTGATGTCGTTTCCCGTGATTTCTGCACCAAAGTGGGTTTCAATTGATGAAAACCCTTATATAAATCTTCTGTAATAACCAGCTAAACCCAAAAAGCTTATGTCTGAGGGAGTGATGGATCTAGTCTACTTCTTCACCACTTCTATCTTTCCAGAGTTCACCCGAACACCTCCACTAGACACCACATGTCCAAGAAATGTAACTGACTTTAGCCGAAACTCATACTTGCTAAGCTTTGCAAAAAACTTATGGTCCTTAAGAGTTTGCAGCACAATTCTCAAATGATCAGCATGCTCATCCCCACTCCAAGAGTATATAAGAATATCATCTATGAAGATAATGACGAACATATCTAAGTACTGCTTGAATACCTTATTTATCAAATCCATAAAAGTTGCAAGAGCATTTGTTAGTCCAAAAGACATAACTACAAATTCGTAGTGACCACACCAAGTTCCTAAGGTCATTTTCGGAATGTCACACTCTCTGACTCTAAGATGATGGTAGCTAGATCTGAGGTCTATTATAGAGAAGTAACTAGCACCCTGAAGCTAATCGAGCAAGTCATCAATCTTGAGAATGGGATATTTATTCTTGATCGTGACTTTGTTTAACTGACGGCAATTGATGCACATTCTGAGAGAACTGTCTTTCTTGTCATTGAAAAGGATTGGAGCACCCCATCGGGAGATATTAGGTCTGATGAAACCATTATTTAGAAGGTCTTTTAACTGCTCCTTCAACTCCTTAAGCTCAAATGGAGCTATTCCGTAAGGAGGAATGAATATCGACTATATATTTGGAAGGAGGTCTATCCCAAAGTCGATCTTCTAATCAAGAGGGGCTCCAGGATGATTCTGTAGGAACACATATGGGAATTCACAAACGGCTAGGATTGACTGGAGAGTTGAGGCTTCAAACATAAAATCCCTCACCCGAACTGGATGATACATGCAACCTTTGAAAATCATCTTTCTGTCCTTAAGGTAAGAGACAAAAATGACCTATAGGCACTATGGAGCTACCCTTTCATTCTAAGACGGGTTATTCTAGCAGAATTCTACTACTCTGGTTCTGCAGTTGATCGAGGCATAAAAAAAATATAACCAATCCATGCTAAGGATGACATCTACGTCAGTCATCTCTAAATCTACTAAGTCAATTATGGTGATTTCTTGAAAATCTAAAATTAGGCAATTTTTGTATACTCTTATTGCTATGACTGACTCAACGATAAGAGTAGAGACTGAGAAGGGATTTGAGAGGCATTCAGGACTGAGATAGAAATTTATTGCAACATATGGGGTTACAAAGGATAATGTGGCTCCTAGATCTAACAACACATAAACATCCATATGAAAGACTTATAACATACCCGTGACCATATCTGGCAAGTTATCATGATCTTGGCATGATGAGAGCGCATAGAAATGATTCTGACGTTGTCCACCACCTGCACTAGAAGAGGCACCCTATTGGGATGGGTGAATTGTTGGAGTTGCTGAAGAGGTGGCTTGGTTATGACTACTGATGTTGCCCTACTTGGCTGATAGACAGTCTTGAAATTTGTGATCAGGCTTACCACAACCAAAACAAACTTTCTTACCGAGAAAACACTCCTTGGGGTGGTTTCTCCCATACTTCTTGCAAATGGGAAGGTGCGACCTCCAGACGTATTCCCTTAAGACTTAGAGCCTGGTGCTCTACCCCTTTCATACCCTCTAGATCTGGGAGATGAATGCTAGCTAATGAAGGTGCTAGAGCGGATGACCTCTGATGGAACTGTGAGCGACTTCCACCACCTAACTTTTGCTGAGAGAACTCAAAATTGTGGGTTCTAGCTCTCTTATTCTCCCTTTATTTTTTCTTGAACTTTTGTTCCTCAATTTGCTGAGCATGGATCATGAGTAAGAAGATATCCATAAACTTGATGAGCGTAGCGGTCCTATACTCCATGACTGCCAAGTTTGAAACTAGCTCAAGATTTTTTGGGGGTATCTACTCAGGAGCACATGGATATTGCACGAATTCAGGATTTTGCAATGAGGGGGAGGATTTGGTTCATCAATTATGGGATACTCAAAGACAACAGGAGCAACGAAAGAGAGCCCAAAGGCTAAAAAGGGTAATAAATTTAAGTTCAGCTGCCAAACATGTGTTTTCTGGCGATACACCCGATGTAAATTGACCCACAGTAAACAAATAGCCTATCATCAAACGAACCAAACTTTTTGTCAATCATTTTAGCAAAAGATGGAGGGAAACTGCATATTCTCCTTCCTTCAAACCAAAAGTATTCAGAAAATGAGATCAAAGCATTTACTTTTTTTGAACCTAAAAAGAATTTACTCATTCGAGCCCTCAGCTCAGAAACCATCTTTGGAGCATACCTAGATAGTTGAGTAAATGTAAAGGCATACTCTTTAACTTACATAGAGTTCTGCTTCAGGTTAATGAACTCCTTAGACTTTGTTTCCCTCAACTTGTGAGAAAAGAACCTGTCCAAGAAGGCTGTCACAATCTCATCCTAGTTAACTGGAGCTGCATTCTGGCGATGACTTTCTTTCCATTGCTTGAACCACAGTGTGCTACCCCTTCAGCTGGTAACATGCCAAGTCTGCACTTTCCTCCCCAGTGATACCTATGATCTACGTGATATTGTAGATCTCGTCTATGAAACCTTGTGGATCCTCATACACCTTCAAATTGTGGAACTCAGGCGGGTTCATTTTGGTGGTTTCGGATTCACTGGTGCGACTGCCTGCTGGTTGACTTGAGCAGTCATGGTCTGTGCCAATATTTGGAAGACAGCTCGAACTCCACATTAGAGACATGATCATTCACGAGCTTTGCAGGTGTTGGTGTGTTGGCTAGCTTCTATTACTACGTTCGTTAGCTCTTTTGGGATGCATATTCTGTAAGCATTTAGAGCACGAGTTAGAAGCGTGAAGAGAGTTGGACTCTATCACATGATACTAAACATGAAAGAAGGAAGTTTTCCTAAGAAAGTTCCGTATCCTCTTCCTCATAAGTGTGGCATGCATCAAACCCATGAAAAAGACTCTACTTAATGCGGCTTTCAAACACTCTAGGACACCTTGAACCTGATGCTCTGATACTAAGTTTGTAAACCTGAGTGTAGACCCTGAAAGTGACACAGGGAATAGAACCACGAATGATCCCAAGATAAACTTTGGTACTTGCATAACACTATCATATACTAACAAAATTGAACGGAAGCTAAACTAGTACAACATCAACTAGCTAACCAAGTTTGGATTAAAAAAATGTTTAAAGTGAAAATAACACAAGAGCTAACAAAGATAAATATCTAATCATCTATGTCTGAAAGTCTCTAAGATTGACGAGCTAAAGGGATAGGTTACCCACTAGATCTAAGTACTGAAACTAAGATAATAAAAGAAAACATGATTAAACTCCCGTCCTCGAATGATGAGGACTTACAAAAGCTAAAGTTGATGGGGCACTGGAATGTATCTAACTGCGGGACTGAGTTTGGGCACCTAAACCTATATCATGAAATGATATAGCGCAAGAATAGATAGTCAATACTTTGAATATACTGAGTATAAAGCATATATAAAACATGAGAGAAAGAGGAAACCATGCTAAAAGCTATAATCATACTGCATTAATAAAACTATCTGGGAATAACATAAATTGAAGTACAATGACCCAAGGTTTAAAACATACACATAGAGTTGAATATGCCTATAAGTCATAAAATAATTTTATATACTGAAACTATGAGCCATGTACAACCACTATTAAGGAAATATATTTCGTGGGAGATTCTCATAACTGACATACTCCAAGTGAGCATCATAGAGCCCCACCCATAACCTTCATTGGAAGGATGTTCATACCTTGCCATGAGTATGAACCATGACTAGCGTGAATTCACTCATAAGCCAATTCAGGTAAGGGAGACACTCTCAACTAGCGAGGACCCCTTATCTTATGGTGGCACATAGTTTTGGGACTTGGGTTACCTGAACCTGCATCTGTTTAATGTTAAATACTACTCCCAAATACTATACACATGCTCATTATTAGAGCTGAGGTCTGAAAAGTTTTGCATAGACTAGTAAAAAAATCATGTTGTTTACATAAATGTCTGAAATACTAAACTAGTCATGCAAGCTGAACTAATTTTAAAATCATGAGATCACAATGTCATGGATTATATTAAAAATATGCTTAAACTGAGGAAATCATGCCAAGTTCTATTGATCCCATATATAATTGTAGAATACATGTATAAATCATAAGAGAAACGTAACATACGAAAATCTATACTTTTTTGCAGGAAGAGTTTTTAGCCCTGGAAATCATGTGTTCAAGGAGTCATACTGAAGCATAATCTAAAACTTGAGTTTTGGAAATAAGCAAGAAAGAAAACCCTTATTGATGATCCACATACCTGGACTGAAGATCTATAACACCCTAGAAGTTCTTATATCAAATCCAGACTTGGAATGAAACATCAGAAAAGAAACTAGAAAATTTGGTCTCAGAATGACTCAACCAATGAGTCATTATCAGTAACGACGACCTATTGCATGAGTCATTGTCAGCCTCTATAGATTTCTTCCCCATATTCAACAAGCAATACAATAACCTATTGCTTCAAGTAATGAGTCATTGTTTTGATCCATTGGTAGCAGTCCAGAAACCTGTCAAATCTGTCTTTCAAAACAACAAGCCAGACAATGGGTCGTTGTTTGGTATAATGACTCATAGTAGATATTCATTGGAAGAAATCCAGAAAGGGTTAGAAATCCCTCCAGTGACAACATTGGAAACGACGGCCCGTTGTTTCTGACGAAGGGTTGTTCTGTCCGTCCGTTGGAGGATATCTAGAAGTTGTTCAAAATTCTTCTAATAACAATGATAGGAACCAATGGCTCATTATTCCGTCTAACGGGTCGTCATTCCCATCCGTTGATATACTCCAATAGCCGAGATTTTCAAACCCAGGACCAACGATTTGTCCTAACAAGTTGTGGTCACAACTGATGACCCATTGTGTGGCCAGTTGAGTAAATACGGGCAGTTTTTCATATTTCTTCTCTAGCCATTTTTGAAACTTCCCGCTATTTTAACTCCTAAACTACATTGTCTGGGATGAGGTTAGAGGGGAATTTATTAAGTTGATCGACTTCTTCCTCTCATCCTCTCCAAAAACTCAAAGAATCAGTACATAGAAAACTCAGACACTTATTTCCATCCAAGAGCTAGGGATTCTCCTCTTTCTCAGAGTTTAGGTGCATTTTTCAGAGAAATTCTTCTTCAGGTATGTTGGACTTCAACAAGGGTTCCCTTTTCCCCTTGTGTTCCAAATTACTTTCAGAGAACTTTAAAATTTTCAGCCCTGTAGAAGATTAGAAGCTAGGGTTTTCAGTCAACTTAAGAGATTTTTTAAATCTTGTTAATTCTCTAAGTTTACATGATTATTCCTAGTTGAAATTCACGTCTTAGCTTTAGTTGTATAGTATGCTTTCCTAGCCCTAATTTTTTAGCATGGCTTTTGAATGAAACTTGTATGATTTAGAACTCAGATATGAATGTTGTATTAGCATGATATTTTCACTTGAATTATGAATGCTAACACAGATTCATGAATGGGAAGTTAATGTTTTTAGTTTGTTCAGTCTAAGTAATATTGTCAGTACTTAGTATATTCAGTAGTGTTACTTTACCAGCAGGATTGTCGTTCTTTAGATGTCACGGCACTTTCAAATAAAGCAACTCTGATAAGTTTTAAAATACAGTTTCTTTCAGGTCCTTAAACTCTCAGAACACCTTAGATAAACAGTTCTGACTTAGTCCTAGGACATCAGTTTCGAGCTATCAGCAAGTTAGACATAATTAAGTTTTCAGTAGGAGTAGTACTTAGTACCGAGCGGGCCGCGGTTCAATTCTCCCAGATTTCCAAAACTACGTGCCACCATAGGTTACTAGCCCTAATGGGCCCCAAATATTGATCACACAACTCAACCACTATACCCTGTCAAGGTACAATGGACTTTCTTCGATGGGGTGTATACATCAAACTCCACGTCAAGCTCACATGGTTATATATCGGTTATAGGCTCTCTTACAATACAGTTTAGTCCAGTACAATCATAGTCCCCAGTCTAATTCAGCCTTCCATTTTTTAGGATTTGCTTATGACCCCTTCAGTCAACCATTGGTTCTTTGCGTATTGTCAAATTTTCAGATTTCTGTTCAGTATTTACAATTTCGAATATGGCCATAGCATGTCATTTAGTATAGTTTATGTATTATCAATTTTCTTATTTTTAGTTGTATCTCACATACTCAGTACATTCAAAGTACTGATCGTATATTTATATGTGCTATATCATTTAATGATATAGGCTCATGTACCCAGCCTCAGCACCATAGCTAGTTTCTCTCAGCGATTCTCCAGTAGCTTTCAGTGGTGAGTCCTCATCTGTCGAAGGCTGGGTTTCCATTTTAGTATATTATTTTTAGTTTATTTTTCATATATTAAAGTTAGTTGGGGGTTTGTCCCAGCAACTCATCATTTCTTTTAGAATGCTTTCAGATAATATTTGTAGATTCGGCTTAAGTTCAGTGTTTAAACATATCTTTATTATCATTTCAATATTTTCCTATTTCTTTAGTCAGCTTTCGCTTAATATTATCTTTTAGTAGAACAATCTTATCAAAATTATGCTTTACCATGAGTTTGCTTGAGGTCACTTTTGATCTTCACTACTGTATCGCGTCTAGGGCGTAAACCCGGGTCGTGAAAAACTTGGTATTAGATCCTCTGGTTTAGAGTGTCTTAGGATGTTTGAAAGCCATGTCGAGTAGAGTCCTTTTCATGTGTGTGAGTGTGCCACACTTATGAGGGTGAGGCTACGAGATGTTTTTAGGAAAATTCTCTTTCTTCGTGATTCTTATCGTGCCTCAAAAGTGTCTTAGACTATACTCGGGAATTTGAATTGAGAACAATAGAAAAATATGATATTTGACTTAGAAAGACTCATGGTATGAGTTGTGGGAAGGAGTAACGACCCATAGGAATCACCTATGGTCAGGCTCTACAGTAGGAGGCTCAATGGTAATGAGTCTAGGGACGACCAGTTGAGTAATGTAACAGGTCATGGGTTGAAGTTGTTGTTTGTCTCTGTGGTACCGATGTTGGATGGTAGGAGTCGTGGTACGACTCGTTGTAAGGAACAATAAGTCATGGTAAGTGCTCGTGAGGAGGTGCAGTGAAAGTTGGCATAGAGGCAACGGGTGGGTCCAATGACCCGTGGTTTGGAAGTACGATTCGTGGATGGGATCCATGGTGAGAATTCCAGAAGCTTAATTCACGAGGGCAGTGGTGACGACGGGAGAGAGTAACAGGTCGTTGTGGTGAGTAATGACTCGACCTATCTAACCATCATTTGAAGAGCAGAAACTGAGGTGAGAATGGGTGTTAGTAATGAGCGATACCATGATTCGTGGTAACAAAGGACGACTCGTGGTATGAGTCGTGGTCACTAGCATTGTTTAATTTTCATATTTTTTATTAGAGGTATTTTTATAAATCCTAAGCCCTAAGGTCCTAAACTACAATATTTTAAGCTCAGTTAGGAGAGTTTTAATGGTGCTTAACCTATTCTAACCCATTCTCTTCCCATGCATGCAAACTAGAGGATTTCTAAGGGAAGATCAAGCCTAGAATTCCCCAATTTCTTCTCCAATTTCTTCTCCAATTCCTTTGGGATTTCAAGAGAGAGTGTAAGATCAAATTACCCAAGTATGTAGGATTGTGAGTGAGAGTTCCTCTTCACTCTCATGCCTCAATTCCTCTCTATGTTCATGAATTCAAATATTAAGTTAAATTTGATGATCTTATGGTGTTTTAAGACTAAATTTATGGAATTCTCTATGATTTGATTATGGGCCAATTTTCTTCATATTTCAAATGTTGTTTTAAGGTCTATGGGTAGATTTTATATTTAAATTGATTATAATTTTTATGGTTTCGAATCTCAATCAATCTATGCCCAAGTATGCAAAGCTGCATGAAAAGTCAAGTTATGATTCTATTATGATTTTTATTTTACTATGTCTAAATTATGATTTATGATTCATGTTATGATTGCTCTTCAAGTACTCTTTATGGATTTATAAATAAATATATAAATTTTCACACAAAGTATGCATGTTCTTCATGATTTATTAATTTATGACTCTTGGCGAACTCACTGAGGCCTATTCATAGCTAATCATATTTTCGTATGATCAAGTATATTATGATTTATTTGTCCGCTGAACTGCATGATGATTTCAGGTCTGATAAGCCTCATGTGCATATTTTGGGAGCAGGTAGGCACCTGACATTCAGGTAAACCTATGGTCTTAGAACTACATTGCCCTGTCCGGTATGTACATATATTGGATCTCCATGATATCACATCATGCATGTCCCTTTTTGAAAGCACAGGGCAGCTCGCCTACTTGAGCAAAAAAGTTGGGGCATTATGTAAGCTACATCATGAAGTGGGTATTAGGTTAAGACAGGATTCTACATTGTTCCTCATGATTTATGCATTGTTATGTTTATGTTACTTTTGCTCAAGTTATGTTTTTATAAGGTTTCTCTTATGACTATGATTGTGACTAGATTATGAATGGTTTGAAAACCTTGAGCGCTCATATTTATATTATGATATTTACTTCATGTTCATGTTGTCCTATCATGAAATCCACCTTGTATTTCTAATTATCTGTTTTTACTTACATCTCCATTTATTTCTAAGTAGGCACATACTCTATACTGTATAATTTTATAATCTGAGTCCGAGGATCGATCTCGGCCGTATCATTAGTCACCTTTCCTCTCGGACTGTTTTAGCGGCGTTGGTGAATCCTCATCCTTTGAGAGCATTCAGTTATCCATTATTTATGATATTTCAGTTACATACTTTTGTCGAGCTGGTTAGGATGCTGTCCCATCAAGCTCATCGGTTATGTTGAGGCTTTTAGAGAGGCGCCCAGAAATCGGCTTGTCATTGTTGACTCTATTTTAGTTTATTATGTATGCAGACTTCCACTTAAGAAAGTTTTATTATTTTAGTTTCCACTGGTTGTATGTTTTTAGTTGCTATGAGGGGTTCCTTGTCCCGTGTCTCTATTTGGGCCTAAGTTCCGGGTCGCTGGCAGCATTTGATCTTCAAAAATTTCTCCGAACTCGTGCTCCAATCCTTTTGGAGTGTTAGCAATACCTACCAAGAGAGCAATGGAAGGAGGACCAAAAATTCTAAACAAGCATTACCCGGCTCAAGCGGCCCCCTCGGAACCCGATTAGGTGTCTCCTGCCGAATTCCAGAGGCTGCAATACAGATGTTGGCCCAAGCGGTGACTAGCTAGTCCAGCCAGCAGGTCATCACACCTACGTGGTAGTTGGTCTACAAGCGCTACAGAGTTCGAGATTTATAGGATGAACCCTCAGCATTTCTGGGTCTAAGACGGAGATGAGGACCACGGGGAGTTCATTGATGAAGTCAGAAATCACCCAAATCATGCGTGTTACCTCGGTTGAAGGTGAGTTTGACTGCTTATCAGTTGAAGGAGTGGCGAATGGTATAAATGGAAGAATGGATTATGTGGGATGAAAGATATTATGAAGTACCGTGATAGAGAGTCTACTTAATTTATCACATTTGTATTTCACAAGCTAGATATGACTCTATTGAATGTCTAATAACAGTGGTATATGGGTATAAAATAGTGGAACAAAGGAAAGAGTTATGTCATCATTTAAACACCAACTTGCACATTACTATGGCTTGTTAGTGAGGATTTTAATGTTGTCATGAATACATGATAGAATCATGGAGCACCGATGACATATGCGAAGTTAAAGAATTGCTAGAATGGATTGGGTATGATGCTTAATGAACTACACTTGGAAAGGTGATTGCTACACTGGTCTAACAAACAACAAGATGAGAATAAAGTGTGGAGTAGGATAGATTGGTATTTTAGTAATGACGAATGGATGATTCAATATGGATAAACATTCCGCCGACTATAGAGCCTTTCATATGTCAGATCGCACCCATGATATTCTTCTCAAACCAATGCAACACACTAAATTTATTTGAGAGTTCTTTAATTCTTGGGCTAGACACCCTTAGTTTACACCATTGATAGAAATAGCATCTAGAAGACATATTTCACACTTTGAAAAATAACAAATATTTAGGACAAACTCATGTTTGACTAAAAAATCATTTCAGAGACTTGTGGAATGATCTCCAAAGGGATTACTAGCAAAGTTTGGATAAAACAAAATAAGAGCTAATCAACATTCAAAAACAATTGCTTTAATATACTGCAGAGTTAGCTAAGAAGGAAAGAACAAATCTTGTTTAGATGAAAAATGATCCCTCGTAGAGAAGAGTAATTAGACAAAAAAGAAAGATGTAACTGGTTTAAACTTGGTGATTAGTGATGCAAACACCAAATATTTTTGTGACTAGACTTTTTGAAACTCATTATTTTTGATTATAATATTATAAAATAAATTATTACGTTAAGCCTTAATAGTTTAACCTATACTGTCAGATTACAAAACTAATTACAAACACTACAGGTAAACTTTCTAAAAATTACTAGCAATAAATTGAGTACCTTGTTCTTACTAGTAAGTAATTCAATATGAATCAAATTTGCGTTCTATTTTATTTTTCATCTTCGCTTTTCTCAAATAGAAGTAAATACATGCTAATTAGGGTAATGGCAAAAGACAACAACAACCAAAATCGAACAATATGAAAGAGCAATCATAAGAAATTCTTATATGAACAATTAGCATGACAACCAAAATCGAACAATATCAAATAGAAACAAGAACAACTACTAGTGGTACAATTACAGTTGCTATGAACAAAGTTTCCAATTCAATAGCACAATTTTTATTCTAATTACTCATATTATCACTAATTTCCCTTTTTCGATTTTGTAGTTGGAGGCATGTGTTTTGTCGAGTTCTGGGAAGTGGAGGTGTAATACCTTATTTATTCATAGAAAGAGAACTAGAGGAGAACAAAACTAAGACACCAGGAGGATTTGAAATCCATTAAACCTACCTTGATACCTTGATGAGAGAAAATGGAAACAGCTTTGAAGTTCCAGCAACAAGAATTCCAATCGAATTTACGTATGTTAATTCTCCGATGATAAAAAAGAAGGAAACATGAGCTTGAGTTCTCTATGTATACAGATTTCTTCGGTTAAGATTACAAAATTCTGTATGTAACTTCTCTAATGATAGAAAAGCAAGAAACCAGAGCTTGATTTCTCTATGTGCTAATTTTGTTCGATGAAGATTGACGTCCATTGTTCTCAAGTGAAGATTGAGAGCAATATTGCCGATGTTCTCGGATGATGATTAAGACATTATACGAGATTTCTCCTATGAAGATCGTGATCAATATTGTAGATAACTCCAATGAAGATTGAGAGAAGTGAAGGGGTTTTCCTTTTACTTAGAGGTGAGATGGAGGTTCGGAAAAAATAACCAATGATGTTATTTATATTATATTGATAAGATTTATTTTGAACATCGGGTGAATGTGTCTATAACTATGTGCGGGTTGGGGGAAAAATTATGGGAAAATTAATGCTTTTTTTGGTAATTAATTAAGTTAACTAATTTATTAATTTTAATAACCAGATATATCTTTTAATGATTAGGAATTTCATCCCCCCTCATTAGTGAATTGTATTAAAAAATAAACTATAACGGCCATAAAAAAAATTAGTTGTTGTAAATATGCATATAACGTCGGATTCATATCTGTCATTTAAAAGTGGTGGTTAAAATAATAACACAAGGTTGGGAATCCTACACTTCGTTATAAACTTAAAATAATAGAAGCAAACTAGGAAACTAATTGAAAAGACTAAACAAGAATTTAGAGATATGTATTTGACAAGATCCAAGTAACAATGGATTGACTATAGGTAAACCAAATTCCTTTACTTGAGAAACTAATCAAGTTTAGAATCGGATCTTGACCATTTCGGGAGTAATGTTAGAAAATAATAAGTGTAGTAATCGACCTCTAAGAATACCATGAAGAAACCAAAGATATCAAGAAACAAAATTATCTTACTACCATAAACTATGAACTAGTTAGGTTGCAGATAAATCCAAAAGTAATCTGCCACAAGGTTTCAAAAAAGAACTTTCAAATATATTAATATTCAAAATCTGATATTCATGAATAAACAAAGACCCCTTTATATAGTAGTGAAGAAGGGGTTGGTCAAAAGATATCATAAATAAAAATGATACTTCTTAGGACCTAGAAAACTACCACACACATTATCCTATAAAGTCAATGTAGAACAAAATAACTACAAATGGCATAGAAGGCTGCCACACGCCAAGTCCTAGGAGTCAACATAGAATAAAGCAACTCTTAATATAGTCTAGAAACTAATTAAAAATGCTGTGATATTTTCTCCATTTGGGAATGGTTTGGGCTCCATTCCATCTCCTCTTGGAATTTAATTTTGGCCTTCAAATATAAGAGTTGGAGAAAATATCTTCATTGGCCTTGATATCTTCTTCCATCACAAGATACTTTTTAATAGCTAATTCTAGTCCATTAAGTAGGTCTTCAAAATTCCTTGTTTGGGATCTTATTATGGGTCCTGTTGGAACTTCCAAAGCTTTCTTAGTTGATGTTGAGTTTCTATGGATATTATTATTCCCTCTTCTTCAGATATTCATCCTCAAATTCAATGTTGCATCAAATAATGAAAGATCAGAAACATTAAAGGTTGCACTAACTTGATATTCACTAGGAAGATTAGTTTGTAAGCATTGTCTCCAATCTTTTCAAGGACTTCAAGTGGACCATCTCCTCTTGCGTGCAGCTTGGATTTTTATTTTGTTTGCCTAAATTCCTATTAACTACTTTTGTTTGCCCATCAGTTTGCGGATGGCAAGATGTAACAAAAGAAAATAACAATTTAGTCCCCAACTCTCCCCAAAGAACTCTCCGAAAGTGACTTTAAATCTTAGCATCCCTATCACTAATAATAGTTTTGTTATACATATAAATTTAACCACTTCTTTTACAAATAAATCGCCATATGTGGTGCATCATTAGTCTTCAAACATGGAATAAAGTGAAGTCCATTTTTTAAAAAATCAGTCTACCACTATAAATATACTATCCTTAAGTGTTTAGTTCTAAGTAGACCTAACATAAAATTCATGAAAATATCAATCTAAGTAGAAGTAGGAGCAATTAAAGGAGATAAAGACCATGTGGTAACACTTTTGATTTTGCCTGTTTATATTCAAGACACTGGAAACACACTTTCTCAACATCTTTTTGCATGCCAGACAAAAAAAATGTTCAACAAGTATATCAATGTTTTGGAAACTCCAAAGTATCCCATGACCCCACCAACAATGTGCTTCCCTAATAAATAATTTCGCAAAAATCTATTAGGAATACACAACTTATTTTCTTAAAAAGCAATTGACCCATATAAGGACCCAACTTACACTCTGAAAATGTACAAGAAATTGAATCATTAGCATAAAGGCCCTTGATTTGATCAAAACCCATCAATTTAAAAGTAAGAGTAGAGACCAAAACATACCTTCTTGAGAGTGCATCAGCAACCACATTCTCTTTTCCTTGCTTGTAAGTAATCACATATGGGAAGGTTTCAACGAATTCAACCCATTTTGTATGCACACTTTGATTAAACTTACCTTGGCTCTTCAAGTATCTCAAGGATTCATAGTCAGTCTTAACCACAAATTCTCTAGAACACAAATAATGTTGCCATGTAGGTAAATCTTTTACCAAAGCATATAGCTCTTTGTCATAAGTTGAGTAGTTCAATATAGCTCCACTCGGCTTTTCACCAAAGTATGCAATCGGCTTGGAATCCTACATTAAAACAACACTTATTCCTCTTTCGGAGGCATCACATTCAACCTCAAAGACTTAGAAAAATCAGGAAAATTGCAAAAAAGAGGAGAAGAATATACAAATTTTCTTTTAATAACTTAAGGCGGCTTCTGTTTCTTTTCCCCAGCCATGAAAACCTTGTCCTTCTTAATAACTTGACCAAGAAAGACTGACAATGGTGTAAATCTCTATTCAACCTCCTATAAAAACTAGAAAGCCCATGAAACTCCTAATCTCAGTTACACTCTTAGGTTTAGGACATTTTTGATTTACTTTAATTTTCTCTTCATCAACTTGACTCCACTTAGATTGACCATAAAACTCAAGAATACCTTACAATCCATAAAAAGGTATACTTTTGATATTAATAATTGTTTCTTTTTAAGATGTTCAAAAAGTTGTTTTAAAGAGTATTCAACATGCTCATCTAGATTTTTAAGAAAAGATTAATATATCATCAAAATAAACTACCACAAACTTTCCTTGAAATCCCTTAAAAATATGATTCATCAATGTTATTAGTTTTGGGTGCATTAGTCAAGACCACTTCATAACTAGCCACTCCATAGCTCATATTTGGTCTCCAAAAACAAATTTTTCATTCATCACCGCAGTTCATTTGAATATAAGTGTGGTAACCACAGTTTTAGATTAATTTTAGAAAAAAATTTAGGCGTGCATTGGTCTAACATCATCATCAGGCAGGATGGATTGATGCACTGACCTTGAGAAAGCGGAAGACTCTAAAAAATTAGAAGCTTGAAAGGGAGAAGGGGTGAAGTTCTTGAAAAGAGAAGAAACAAGAAATAGTGAATCAATTAAGAAGAAGTAGAAGAAGAAAAGAGGATGGGAACTCAAACAAGGAATCTTAACATTGAAGAAATCCAAGCTATGGTTTAAAGTAGAATAAAGGGCATACCCAAGAGAACCTACAAAAGGTCTCCACAAGCCACAAGGATTCTATTAATATATTAAATCCAAACTTAGTTATAATGAAGAGAAATAACCCTTTATATAGAATCCTAGAAGGGGTTGGTCATAGACTAGAACAAAAATTATATTTCCTAGGGACATAGAGAGGATGCCCACACGTAGACTAATATAGTCAATAGTTAAAAAAAAGATTAAATGACATAGAAGACTACCACATAAAGCCTAGGAAGTCAACACATGGAATAAAACAACTCATAAAATATAATTATGAAACTAAATTTAAAAATATTAGTAGTATTTTCTCCCATGCGAGGATGATTTGGGCCCATTCCATATCCTCTTAGACTTTAATTTGAGCCTCCAAATAGATATAATACTTGAAGAAAATATCCTAATTGGGATTGAGATCTTTTTCCATCACAAGACACTTTAATAACTAATTGCAGCCCATTTGAGTTTGTCTTGAAATTCTTTATTCGATGGAACTTCCAAATCTTTATCCATGTCTTTTGGCAAATATTGAGATACCATAGGTGCTTTATCATTCTCCCCTTCTTAAAGAAAATCCTTCCTCGAAGATCTTGTCATTGACTATATCTACACCTTCGTGAATTCGAGCACTTTTTGGTTGCTATTTCTCCCCCACCTAAAATATTTGTCCTCAAGCTTGACCAATACCTACAATCGACATGATAATGAAAATTTGTAGGAGGTAAGCAGGAGGTAGAGCAAGCATTTGGTAAAAATAACCAGGTAATGACCATGCAACCACTTAGCCCATTTGGTTATTTTGTACAAACACCTCTTTTAAAATATCCAACACTACATCATTTAATAAATAATGTAATTACACAAACTAGTTTAAACACAATTCATAAGCTCTTTAAACAATAAAGGGTCATTAGCTAGACCAAAAGCATATGAATACCAAACAAATATATCATATTTGCTCTTATTAAACAACCAACCTCACCCATTGGATATACCATAGTAAAGATATGGATCAAAAGTAATTCTTTTGAGAAGTGGGTGGGTGAACATAAAAGGATCATCGAGAACAGAAAAATATACTATGAGTTAACGTTTTTGTGAGCATGTAACACCGAAAATTCTTGAGATAGCCTTTAGATTTAAAACTTGATCATGCAGAAAACTAGAAAAAAAAACCTTAGTATGAGTCACGTGAACAAAGCACAATCGTAATCTGAGCCATACCTAGAATCATAACAAGAAGGTTGGAGGGAAAATAGTAAGTGTGATTAGAGGAATCACGAGTGCAATATTCTGACTCGTACCAAGATGGTACGGATTGTACCGACCAGTCGTGGATAAGTTTAGAGAAATGGTAGAAATTATGGGTTACCATGGGTCATGGTATGACTCATTATATGTTAATTTACAGACCGTACACTGATTTGTGAGTTAAATCAAAGGAAGATTTGAGTAAACCATGGACCATAATACGACTCTTAGGATGCTTGTATGGATCGTGGTAGACATCAGGAGTAAAACCGAGGAAGGAAATGGTATGGAGGCGGGATACCTAGCCCACAGTGAAGGTATGGTACATAGGATCTTGATACGACTACGTAGGATTTGAGTCTATCTGCCTCCTAAGCAAATTTTTTGAATAAGCATTTCGGGGAACTTTTGGCAAAACCCTATAATCCCAAACTCTAAATTATGTCGTATTAAGACTATTTTGAAGGGGTTTAGGATTGATTGACCATTTTCTATATTTTTTGTATGAGTACGTGAGAACTGAGACAAACTCACAGGAAACCAGATTAGAGCTTCTTCTGCTTCCTCAAAATTTAGGTGCCATCTTAGAGAAATTCTACTCTAGGTATGTACAGTTCTAGCAAAGGAAATTTTCTCTAACCCTTGTATCCCAAATTCTTTATAGAAATCTCCTTTGTTGACCATTGGGAATATCTAAACTACAGGGTTTTCCTTTAGATAGTTTATGAATTTCTTTATTGTAAGTAATTATTGAGTTTTTCCATGATTATTATCATTTTTCATTCATTCTTGGTATTTCCATTTCACTAGTATGTATTTTAGACCTAATCTTTAGATATGATTTGAATGGGACTTGCATGGTTGAGAATTTAGACATGAATATTGTTTGTGTAGAATAGTTCCATTTTAAATTACCAATCTATTAGTACAAATTCATGATTAGGGTGCTCTTTTGATTTACTCAATCTCCAGAGTCTCAGTCAATACTTAGTATTTCTAAATGTCAGCAATTAGTTTGGCTACTTTTAGTCTTGAGAACGTAATCTCAATAGAATCGGTTATCGAGTTTGTCGGTCATTCCTTGGGCCGTTACGTACTTTTAGATAAAGCAGCTTTGATGAGTCTTGGAACATGGTTTTCCAGGTGTAGACTCTCAGGACACTTCAAGAAAGTAGTAGACTTAAGTCTTAGGACCTGAGTTTCGAGCTATCAGCCTAGTTAGACATGATTAGCATTTCCAATGGGAGTAGAACTTATTACGAGTGGAGCACGGGTCAGCACCTAGGTTTCTAGAACTATGTTGCCATGTTAGGTTTAATGGCCTGTCCAGGCTTCACAGATCACCCAGCTCTGCTACTATACCTAGGGATAGTGGGCCTTCTCCGATGCGGGGTATAAATCTAACTCAACGTCTAGCTCACGTGGTTATATGTTGGTTATAGACTTTGCTATAGTATAGTCATTGCATGCTCTGTGAGTATAATTTATAGACTTTTTAGTTTCTTTATATTTATTTCATATGTCACTTACTCGGTACATTGAAATCTTTGATGCGCCTCTCTTTTTGTTGTAATCGTCTTATGATAAGACATGAGATTCAGTCTCCGCATTTGCTATGGTTCTCCTTTTGGCAATCTCGGTAGTATACCGGTGGTGATTCCTCATCTTTCGAGGATAGGGCTTGTGTTCTTCCTTTAAATATTATTTTATCTTTTATACATAAGCCAGAGGCTTGTCAAACAACTCATCGATTCTTAGATGGCTTTCGAGATAAATTATTATGTTTAGTTTGTTTTGCAGTAGTTGCATATATTTTAGTATCTTATTAGATGTTTTGTTACTTGAAAAGTATTTTCTTTAGTTATGTTTTCAAGCTTTCTTTGGTTTATTCATACGGTATTCATAGTTTGGTATATTATATTAAGCTATAGGTTAGATTGGGAGTGGTGATGTGATAATTCTAAGTTGGTGTCTAGCTCATCCATAGGTTAGATTGGGGTCATTTGTGACCCTAAGTACTGTGTCACATCTAGGGTATAGACTCGAATCGTGAAAAACTTGGTATCAAAGCATTAGGTTTAGAGTGTACAAGGATGTTTGAAAGCTGTGTCAAGTAGAGTTCTTTTCATGGGTGTGAAGTGCACCACATTTATGAGGAGGAGGCTATGAGGCATTTTTAGGAAAATTCCCGTTATTCATAAATCTATCGTGCACAGAGTTTTAGACTCTAATATATCCTTATAACTTGTGATCTACCCTTTTCAGTGATAACAATGTCTCCTAAAATAGGAAATGGAAGGAGGACAGGTAATGCTAAATGGCCAGGCCCACTAGGTCCCCCAGCTCCTTAGGACGGTCAAGTATCCCACGCAGAATGTTGAGCCACCATTCAGATGCTGGCACAGGCGATGACCAATCAGGTCAACTAGAAGGTTGTGGTGCCATGAACAAAAATGGGTGTGCAGCTGCAACCAGGGTCAGGGATTTTATGCAAATGAATCCCCCCTTTTTAACGGGTCTAAGGTAGAAGAGGACCCGTAGGAGTTCATGGACGAGATACAGAAAATCACTCAAATCATGGGTGCTACCTCCATAGAGAGTGCTGATCTGACTGCCTACCAGCTGAAAGAGGTGGCTCAGATTTGGTACAAGCAGTGGAAGGAGGGAAGACAAAATGGAGCAGGTCCGGTAGAATGGAATGAATTTTTTACAACATTTCTGGACTGGTTCTTTGCCTAGGAATTGAGGGAAGCTAAAGCTGCCAAGTTCATAAACTTGACAGAACAACATGAAAGTAGAGGAGTATGTACTGAAGTTCACTCAACTGTCAAGATATGCTCCAAAAATGGTTGCTGAGCCAAGGGCTCGCATGCTCAAGTTTGTTAACAGAGTCTCAAATTTGGTACTTAAGAAATGCGAGATCGCCATACTTATCAAAGATATAGACCTTTCTAGTCTCATCATTCATGCCTTGGAGATAGAGGCAGAAAAGTTGAAGGACCTAGACAGGGAGAGTAAACGGGAAAGAACGGTCAGTTCGAGTACTCCAAACAGAGGTCAGGCGGGGGTACTCTCCCCCTAGTAGCAGCAGTAGAGCCTCCAACATCTTCCTCAGCCAGCACTCCATCCTCCATTCCCCACAAAGATAGGAAGGGTGGGACATCAGGCTCCTAGTCTCAGAGCCATATCTCCAGCAGTCGCACCTTTTTAGCATGTCCTAAGTGTGTTAAGAATCACCCTTGAGAGTGTCGTCTGCGCAAAGAGGGTTGTTTTTGTTGTGGCCATCTAGGTCACAGGTTGAGAGAGTGCCCGTCAGTAGGACGGTAAAAGGCCTAATCTTCTATATCAACAGCCCCGACAGGTCGCCTAGCTCAACAGGGCATTGCTTCAGGTACAGGTGGTGGTCAGTTCTAGAATTATTTCTATGCTCTATCTTCCAGATGGGATCAGGAGAACTCATCGGATGTGGTTACGGGTATGTTGCACCTTATCCATATTGATGTATATTCTTTACTAGATCAAAGAACCACACTTTTCTTTTTGACTCCTTATACTACAGTTCAGCTTGATATTAATCCAGAAACTCTCTCTGAACTATTTTCAGTCTCTACCCCGATTGGTGAGTTAGTTAGAGCCAGTCGGGTATACAAAAATTATCCAGTCTCAGTGTTGGGTAAAGTCACTTCCATTGATCTAGTAAAGCTAGACATGGTCGACTTCGACCTTATCCTCAATATGGACTAGTTGCATTCTTATTATGCTTTAGTCAACTACAGAACCGAGGTTATCAGGTTTCAATTTCCAAATGAACCAGACTTGGAGTGAAAGGATAGTACTTCAGCGCCTAAAGGTTATTTCATTTCATACCTTAAGGCTACGGAAATGGTCACCAAAGGGTACATCTACCACATGGTTAGGGTCAAAGATTCTAGTTTCAATACCCCGATACTCTACTTAGTTTTGATAGTGAATGAGTTTCCTGATGTGTTTCCCAAAGACCTCCCTAGAATCCCTCTTGAACGGGAAATAGACTTCGACATAGATCTTCTTCTAGATATCCATCCCATCTCTATTCCTCCTTACAGAATGACTCCAACTTAGATTAAGGAATTGAAGGAACAACTAAAAGACCTTTTAGATAAGGTCTTCATCAGACCCAGTATCTCTCCGTAGGGTTCCCCAGTCCTATTCTTGCAAAAGAAATACGGTACACACAAAATATGTATCGGCTGCCGACAGTTGACAAAGTCACAGTCAAGAACAGGTATCAGCTACCCATGATTGATGACTTGTTCGATCATCTTTAGGAAGCTAGTTGTTTCTCTGAGATGGATCTCAGATGATGATACCACCAACTCAGGGTCAGGAAATGTGACATTCCCAAAATAGCCTTCAAAACTCGGTATGGTCACTATAAATTTGTAGTTATGTCTTTTGGACTAAAAAATGCTCCTATAGCCTTTTATGAATCTGATGAAAAGGGTATTCAAGCAATACCTTGACATGTTCGTCATTGTCTTTATAGATGACATTCTAGTTTATTCCAGAACAGAGGAGGAGCATGCAGATTGATGAAGGGCGTATTTACGCACTTCATAGACATATTTTTCCCGTACTTTACTATGTTTTGAGAATAAATTATGTGCGTTTGCATGTGTTTATGTTATATATTTGTGAAAATGGCTAACACGTGTGATTAGATTCTTTTAGGACTAAAAGTGATGAATTTGGGTGTGATTGAGACGTTTGGAATGAAGTTGAAGAAGAAGAAATGAACTAAGCAAGATTAACGGCAAAAATAATGCACTGGTACACTGTGCTACCAGCCGCGCGGGCACACTACCAGGCGCGAGGCGCCAGCACATTGGTGCTACAAGACGTGCGAAGCAGAAGCAGATCTGGCGCTAGGCCAGGTGTGAGGCTCCCTTCTCCCTACGCGCTAGGCATGTCACACGGCCAAAATATATATCCTACTTCAATAAGGAAAAGGATCTACAAAGTTCAAACCAAATTCGTCAAGGAACAATAGAAGCATAAATCTACTACTATAAATACCCTTTTATTTTTATGTAATAGCCAAATTTTACAATAAGTTTTTAGATAAGTGTGGAAAATATGATTGTAATGTTTTATTTTCACAAAATACTTTGAGACAATTGTTGAATTGTTCTTCTTCATTTTTGCAATAATCAAGTGAGTATCTTCCTATCATTGTTGTAAGTATTAATTTGTGCTTTTGTTTATGAATGCTATTAATTTACTTATAACCATGATAGAGGCTGAAAATTCCATAACTAGGGTTGTGGGAACCACGGTGAATTAATAAGCTAGGGTTTGCACGAAGTGATTCTAAACCAATACTAAACGCTTGTGTTGTGTTCCCTTCATGCTTAAACATTTCTTAATGGTGCGCAATGTTAGGACATGCTTGAATTTTTTACTTGCTTAAGCCTAGAGGTAGAGATTAGGAAAAGAGAATTACAACAAAGCCTTGATCTTGATGATCATTATATTAACTTGAGTTTTGGTCGCAAGATAGTTAAATTTGGAACAAATTGATAATGGTTAAATTGAAATCGCTCATGAGACCTTACCCGGTGATTGAGTATAGTCATCCAATAAGGACGAACCAGTCGTTTGGATGAACCCTAGTTATCAGTTCTACAAGTAAAGTATTGGGATAGATTACTAGTGTAAAACCCGAAGTAGTTAAGAATCCATGAGGAACACTTAACCTAGCTATTTGCATTAATTTGGAATCAACCTTCAATTTCTCCATAATATTTCTTGTTACTTATATAATTTTTCCCCCTTAGGATATAACTCACTAAAAAGCTTAAATACTAGCATTCTTCTATATCCTTCCAGATTCCCTATGGGATCGACCCCAACCTCTAGTTGGATTCTTTATTGACAACGTCTGCTTCATACTTCAGTAGGAGGTGTAAGTTTGAGTGTTATCACAGACCATATGAGAATAGTTTTAAAGACGCTCAAGGACCACCAGTTATTCGCGAAATTTAGCAAGTGTGAATTCTGGCTAATATTAGTTGCCTTTCTCGGGTATGTGGTCTCTAGAGAGGGTATTAGGTGGATCTTCAAAAGATAGCGGAAGTTAAGGACTGGCCAGGAGCCACCTCTCCGACAGACATTAGGAGCTTCTTGGGTCTAGCCGGCTATAACAAATGGTTTATTGAAGGGTTATCCTCTATTGCCTCCCCTTTAACTAAACTAACTCAGAAAAAGGTGAAGTTTTAGTGGTCTGATGAATGTGAGAAGAGTTTTTAGGAGTTAAATACTCAACTCACTACAACCCAAGTTTTGACTCTGCTAGAAGGTTCTGACAGGTTTGTGATCTACTGTGATGCCTCAAGAGTTGGCCTTGCTTGCGTTCTAATGCGACATGGCAAAGTCATAGCTTATGCCTCCAGACAGCTCAAAGTTCGTGAGAAGAACTATCCGACTCATGATCTTGAAATGGCAGCGGTAGTGTTTGCTTTGAATATTTAGAGACATTATCTCTATGGGGTTCATGTGGATGTCTTCACTGATCACGAAAGTCCACAGTACGCATTCGTTCAGAAGGATTTGAATCTTCATCATAGAAGATGGATAGAATTATGAAGGATTATGACATGAGTGTACTGTATCATCCATGCAAGGCAAATGTAGGGGTTGATGCCCTCAGCATGGTGTCTATGGGAAGTATTGCGCATGTCGAAGAGGGTAAAAAGGAACTGGCAAAGGACATTCATAGGTTGGCTCTGTTAGGGGTCCAATTAGTTGATTCAACAGAGGATGAAGTTGTAATCCAAAGCGGGTTAGAATCCTCACTGGTGGTGGAGGTTAAGTCAAAGTAGGATAAAGACCCTATTATACTCAAGTTGAAAGAGGCAATTCTAAGAAAAGAGGTGGAAGCATTCTCCAAAAAGGGGTGGTGGGCTCTATTATCGAGGCAAGTTGTGTGTTCCAATGGTAGATGATTTAAGGAAGAGGATATTAATGGAAGCTCATAGCACTAGGTACTCCATCCATCCAGGTGCCACCAAGATGTATCGCGATTTACGGGAAGTCTACTGGTGGAATGGCATGAAAAAGGACATTACAGAATTTATGGATAAGTGTCCAAACTGCCAACATGTCAAAGTTGAACATTAGAGACCAAGGGGTATGACTCAGGATATCAGTATTCCAAGTTGGAAGTGGAATAAGTGAATATAGATTTCAACACGGGTTTACCTCACACTCGCCAGCAACAAGACTCAATTTGGGAGATCATGGATCAGATGACTAAGTCAGCACATTTTCTGCCAGTTAAGACCACAGATATAGAAGAGGAATATGCTAGCTATACATCTAGGAGTTAGTCAGACTGTATGGAGCTCCCTTGTCTATCATCTCAGATAGGGGTACTCAGTTCACATCGCGCTTTTGGAAGTCATTCTAGAAAGGACTTGGTACTCAGGTTAAGCTCATCATGACTTTCCACCCACAGAAAAATGGCCAGCCGAGCAAACTATTCAGACTTTGGAAGATATGTTGAGGGCATGCGTGATCGACTTTAAGGGAAGTTGGGATTATCACCTACCTCTCATCGAGTTTGCGTACAACAATAACTACCACTCCAATATCCAGATGGCCCTATTCGAGGTATTATATGGTAGGAGGTGCAGATCTCCTATAGGGTGGTTTAAGGTTGGTGAAGCTACCTTGATAGGTCCAGATTTAGTACATGAGGCCATACAGAAGGTGCAAATTATCAGAGAATGACTGAGAATAGCTCAAAGCCGACAAAAATCATATGCAGATGTGAGGAGAAGGGAGTTGGAGTTTGCTGTGGATGATTCTTATACTTGAAAAATATCACCTATGAAAGGGGTGATGAGAATCGGCAAGGAAGGAAAGCTCAGTCCCAGATATATCGGCCCTTACAGAATCTTGAGATGCATTAGCAATGTGGCTTATGAGCTGGAGTTTTCTATGGAGTTAGAACTGGCGCACCCAGTCTTCCATGTGTCCATATTGAAGAAATGATCGGAGACCTGACCTTAGTAGTTCCTCTAAAGAGCATTGGTGTAAAGGACCATCTCTCTTACAAAGAAGTTCTAACTCAGATCCTAGACCGTCAGGTTTGTAAGCTTAGAAACAAGGAGGTCTCTTCAGTAAAATCCTTATGGAGGAACCAGCCAGTTGGGGGAGCTATATGGGAAGTAGAAGCAGACATGATGGCTAAATACCCTCATTTATTCCCATCCAGTTCAGCTTCAACATCAGGTATTAAGTCCCTCCTCAATACTCTATTCAGTTCCGTACTCATCCCTGTTCATGTTTGAAATGTGCATCCTAGTTTCAAGAGTCCAGTTTGTATGTTTCACCTCAGTTGGGAGTCAGTCACTCCTTTAGTAGTCAATTTATAGCTTTTAGTGCAGGATTTTAGCTCTTTACCCTAGTCTTTCAACTTATTTAGCCTTAATTCGAGGTTGAATGTTCCTAAGGGAGAGATATTGTAACATTCCAGAAATTCCTGAGATTAGCCTTTAGATTTAAAAGTTGATCATGCAGAAAACTGGGAAAAAGACCTTAGTACAAGTCACAGTATGACTCATACAATCATGGTACGAGCCGCATCTGGACTCGTAAGAGGAGGGTTGGAGGAAAATAATAAGTGTGAGAGAAATGATCAAGGAAATTATGGGTAACCACGAGTTACGGTATGACTCGTGTTATGTTGGTACGGGCTGTACACTGAGTCGTGAGTTGAATTAGAGGAAGGTTCAGGAGTAAAGCACGAGTTGTAGTATGACTCATAGGATGCTTGTATGGATCGTGGCAGACGTTAGTGGAAGACTTCAGAGAAATGGTATGGAGCAGGGCCCCTAGCCACGAATGAAGGTACGAGCTATAGGATCCTGGTACGACTCGTAGGTTGAGTCGTACCACTTGACGAGCAGAAATTTTAATAACTATTTCAGGGGAATTTTTGTAAAACCCTATAATCCTAACCTCTAAACTATGTCGTATTAATACTTTTTGAAGGAGTTTTAGAGGATTAGTCGACCCTTTCCCCTAATTCTCTCTAAAATCACTCAGAAGTCATGTAAGAACTCAGACAGACTCCCCAAAACCAAAGCTAGGGATTCTTCTTTTCCTCAGAATTCAAGTTCCTTCTTAGAGAAATTCTACTCTAGGTATCTAGGATTGTAACAAGGGAATTTCTCTCACCCTTGTGTCCCAAATTCTTTACAGCAATCTCCTTAGTTCCAGCCCTGTAGAATATTGAAACTAGGGTTTTTCTTTAGATAATTTATGAATTCCTTTATTGTGATAATTCTTGAGTTTTTCCAAGATTATTATCATTTGTAATTCATGCTTGGTATTTAATTTCATACAGTATGTATTTTAGCCCTAATCTTAAGATATGATTTGAATGGGACTTGCATGGTTGAGAATCTAGACATGAATATTGTTTGTCAGAATAGTTTCTTTTAAATTGTCAATGTTTGTACAAATTCATGATTATAAGTTAGTCTTTGATTTACTTAGTCTCAGAGTATCAGTCAGCACTCAGTGTTCTACAGAAATGTCAGATGATCAGTTTGACTACTTCTAGTCTTGAGGAACTCAGTAATTTCAGTAGTAGTAGTTAGACCGTTACAACACTTTCAGATACAACAGCTTCGATGAGTCTTGGAACATAGTTGTTTTCAGGTCCTTAGACTCTCAGGACACTTCCAGACAAGTAGTTCTGACTTAAGTCTTAGGACGCCAGTTTTGAGCTATCAGCCTAGTTAGACATAATTAGCATTTCCAGTGGGAGTAGAACTTAGCACCGAGCGGAGTCGGGGTTCAACGCACCCAGGTTCCTAGAACTGCGTTGCCACCATAGGTTAATATCCCGAATGGACATCAGAGAGTGATCACTCAGCTCTACTATACCATGGCAAGGTAGAGTGGGCCTTCTCCGATGAGGGGTATACATCAGACTCTACATATAGCTCATGTGGTTACATGTTGGTAATAGTCTCTCTGACAGTATAGCGTAGAACAACTTAGTTTTCACGCCCCACATTGGGAGGCATGACGGGCACCTGATGCCCTACTAGGATCTAAACTGATTCAACTAGGCCTATGCACTCCTGGTGTAGGCTTACGTCCCAAATCAAGAAATCAACGGGCTATATCTCGGCTGTAAATATAACCTCCGGTCGACAAAGCCTTATAGACACCTGTAAAGCAAAACAGCTAACCAGAAATGGCAATAATAGGGAGTCCTAAGCAAGCCGACAAGACCACTATGATATCTAGTTGTGACTGTAAAGTAAATCCAGTGCTAAGTTAAACTATGGTCGACAAGGCCGCTAATCTATCAGCTAAACAAGGCCCCACACGGCCAACACGTAAACTATAACATATATGAGCCCCACATGGCCAATAACAGCTAACCATAGGGAAATAGAAACAATCTGCAAGCATCTAGGAGTAATATGATGGTTAGGACAGGGCCCCGACCTACCCATAAACTGTACAATCAAAAAAAGAGTAAACCTTCTGTCTATAAGCTCCGGAAGAAAGGAGCCGACTCTTCTGCTAATCTTGGTTGGAGACTAAGAGGGACTTGCTCCTCGTCTATCCGTATCTGCAGGCAAGTAATGCAGTGCCCCAGAAAGCGCGTCAGTATAATATGTACTGAATATGTAAGGCGATAACTGTAAATGACTGAAATAAAGAGATAGAACTGAGAATAACTCAAATGACGGGATAGAGATCATACCTGAGTACTAGAACTTCTTACTATCTAACTTATTAATAACTAAAGAAAACAAAAACCTTACCTGGCCCCATAAGACGGAAGGTACAACCAACACAGAATAACCCACCTGGGCCCCCATAAGCCCTGGTGAGTACACTTCAGTCTATATACCCCTATCAAGGTCGCACTGGGTCAACTAATAGCTATAGCAGTCTTATCGGCTCCCTGGGTCTGTAACTGAGCCCGCTCGGCCCCTGACTGTAGCTGTGTCTGAGTCTAGTGGACTCCTGATATCTGCACCTCGGGCACCAAGCTCGACAGGGGTGTATAGAGCCAACCACGACATATGAGGACCTGGGACCCCATCTTCATCCCTTGTGGACGACATACTACTCCGTAGAGCGACGTCATCTCACCCCTGGCAGGCGTCAACACAGCTAATAACCCTGGGGTCGGTCATAAAGGCTATACAGGCATAATCCATCCCAAACTAACATGGAATACGGGTTTCAGCTAATAACAACAACTAATCATAATAGACATGCTTCTGGTATTCTTACTAGGATTCAAACTGAGCTATCATGCTAAAGAAACTAACTTGCCCAAGGAAACTACCTTAACATACCTCATTCGCCAATTACTGATTAACTGGCGAGTTTCAGTTCGTATTCAACTACTCTTCTTAACTGCAATTGTATTACAAGGAAAAAATGACTAATTTCAGTTCTAAATTCGGAGAAAAATGATAAATCTGTATATAAATATTAACTATATTTTCAGTTAACAGAACACGGTCAAAAACTCATAATTTCTTGAAAGTCTAGAAGGAAGAAACGCTTACTTTAAGCCTGTGATCGTATTGACACTAGTTTGGAGCAATTCCAACAACTTTAGCTCAGTGGGGTTACGATTCGCTGGGTGAATTTCGTGAAAATAACTCCATAGAAATGCTTCCTGCAGCCTTAAGCTTTAATACCCGAAGTTAATTTGAATTCGGGCGGCGTTTAGCAGCGTAAACGGAGGAAATTTATTTGTTTTCTTCGTACTCTCTCTTCTCTGGCCGTATATAATATATGAAATGAAATAAAATCAAAGGGTGGAACATATA
>JACEIK010011470.1:22243-36584 GCA_018107945.1 Datura stramonium | reverse complement strand
GTAGAAATATGCCTCCACACCAAGTAAATGGATGGAGAGATGTCAATTGAAATAGCCATGGCAATGACAATGGAGATGGGCACCAGCCAGCCCTATCAGCTCCAGCGGATCCCTTATCGGAGCATGTCATTCATGCTGAGTTAAGAGTGGCATTTTAAATGTTGGTACAGGCCATGACCGCTTAGGTAAATTGATGTGTTGTGAGACTAAAACACTTTTGATGCTTAAAACTGGGAAAATAGCATGGATTTAGGTGTTTTTATATAGATATGATGCACTTTTGCTTTGTTTTCAGGAAAAATAGGTATTGGAGTGAAAATGTGTAAAAGATGTGTAAAAGTGCAGATTTTGGGCCAAGTACGGATCTCAGTACGATTTGTACCAATATTTTACGAGTCGTACTGTGACTCGTGAAAAAGTCCAGAAGATTTGTACAAGGCAAAGGTAAAGTACGACTCTTGGAACGAGTCGTACCATCCTGGTACGAGACGTAACTTGAGTCATAGAAAACTTTAGAGAAATTTGCACAAGTTGAAGTCTCCTGGTACAGGTCGTAGGTAGATTGTACCTTCCTGGTACAAGCCGTAACATGAGTCATAGAAAACACTTTAGAGAAATTTGCACAAGTTGATGTCTCCTAGTATGGATAGCAATTACGGATCATAACATCTACCTATGACTCATACCAGGAGCCATGGGAAACTTCAGAGATTTTTGGGAATTGGTAGAGCTCATGTTACGACAAGCTGTTACGAGTCGTAGGAGCAAGGTACGAGGCATACCAAGACATTCGTAGAAATCTTCAGAAGATGTCAGAGTTCTCAGTATCAAACCACGACTTTATTGTACAACTCATAGGATCTTGTTACGAGTTGTACCATAGGCCAACACTTAGCTAAATTCTATAGAAGCCAAGGGGTGTATGAGATAAGGAACGACTTGTACAATCCTGTTATGGGTCGTATGAGGAGTCGGAGCTAGATTTGTATATTTCTCTATTAACTTAGGAAAAGATTTTTATTATTTGTATAAATGCTTTTTAGGTTTCTTTTTAGAAAAAGGTCGTTAATTGTCAGTTTGTAATCAGTTCTTGACAATATTGAAGAGCAATTCTTGAGATCTTAACTTGGATTTTCTCAATTGTTCTTGAATTTGTTCATCATTTTTTCTTACAATATTCAAAGCAGGTTTTCTTTCAATCATCGTTTTAAGTATTAGTTTATGTATTTGTCTATGAATACTCTCAATTATCTTACAATCATGTGAGGATAAAACCTCCACAACTAAGATTGTGGAAACCATGATGGATTAACAAACTAGGGTTACACAAAGTGATTAAAAACAAATGAAATATTTGTATTGTATTCTCTTCATCTTTAATGTTTCATAATGAAGTGCAACGTTAAGACTTGCCTGAATTCTTTACTTGCTTGAACCTAGAGAAATAGAGATTAGGAAAAGAGAATTACAACAAAACCTTGATCTTTATGAGTCATTGTATAACTTGAGCTGTGGTAGCAGAATAGTTAATTTGGAACAAATTGATAAAAGTTAAATTGAAATCGCATATGAGACCTAACCCGATAATTGAGTATAGTCATCCAATAGGGATGAACCAGTCATATGGATGAACCCTAGTTATCAGTTCTACAAGTAAGCATTGGGATAGATTACGAGTGTAATCCCGAAGTTGTTATAAACCCATGGGGAACCCTTACCCTAGTTAATTGCAAATCTTGATAAACAACAATTGATTTTAAATCTTGTTTTATAATTGTTTTCTTGAATCACCCCCAATTTGGAGATAACATACCTAAACGCTTAAATACCTGCATTAGTCTAGTTCTTATCATATTCCCTGTGGGATCAACCCCAATCTTTGTTGGGTTCTTTATTGAAAACGTCTGCTTCATACTTTATCAGGAGTGTTAGTTTGAGCATTATCAAAAAGTGGTGCCGTTACTAGTAAATACGGCTTAAGATTAGATTCATTGCTTGTGTTTAACTTTTAGTTGTTATTTCCTCATTTATGTTTTCTATTTATTTTGACACCCACAAGTTGTCTGTTGGTGAATGCCAAGTACTCAACAGAGTGAAAACCCCTTGATTCCTCTTGACCTTGAATTAGAGCGAACACTGCGAAGAATGAAGAAGCAAGAGCAAAGAGAGGCTCATCTTTGTGAAGAAGCTTGGCAAGCTGAGCTAGCTCGGCAAGCTACACTTCAGGAAGTCGAGGATGCTCAGAATGAGGTCATAAATGTTGGCCTCCAAAAAAGGGGAAATAGAGGCCAGAGATATGCCCCTCAGTTCTTTGATGAGGATTACTCGGATATTGATGAAGTCGGGTCAACTGGAGCTATCGTACCACCACCTTTGCCCGCTGGGGACAAGTTTGAATCACTAGCACCATGATACTGTTTCTGAATAGGAAAGGGGTGTTTAGTGGTCATGCAACGGATGATGCCAACCTGCACCTGATGAACTTTGTCGATATATAGAAAGCGTACAGGTTTCCTGGTATTACTCAGGATTCCATAAGGTTGAGACATTTACCTTTCTCTCTTTCTGGAGAGGCCACTCTATGATTATTGGAGTTTCCCAATGACTCCATTACCAATTGGAGAGAGCTCAAACAAGCTTTTCTAGAGAGGTTCTTCCCACTGTCTAGGATGCTACAACTTAAGGATGAGATCTACAATTTCTGATAATTGAAAATGGAGGCACTTCATGAAACCTAGTTGAGATTTAAAAAGAAGTTGAGAAAGTGCCCAAACCATGAAATTCCTAATGACAGTTTGTTGGAGATTTTTTATAGGTCCTTGAACTACAAGACAAAAGCTGTGGCAGATACTATGGTGGGAGGAGCACTGATGAGTCACTCGTGGGAGCAAGCTGGTATTATTCTTGACAGAGTGACTAAGACTAACAGGGCCTGGCACACCAGGGAAGCAGAGGCAACTACAGGTACATATGTTGTTGGTATGACTGCAGACTAATAAAAGAAGAAGGAGGAGCGTGATAAGGAATTGGCCCACATGCGTACATTATTAGACCTGCTAAAAAAGCATAACATGGGCACTGGGGCTAGAAAAGTAAATGCAGTGGGAGCGCGGGGATAGGAACTAGGGTCGGAGCATTCAGATTTCGAGGAAGAGGCAAACTTTTTGGACAACCAGGTGGAGAGTTTTCGGGCAAATGCCCAAGGGTTTGGATAGGACACTTGGCGCAAAGGCTTCAAAAATCAAGGTCAGAACTAATGCTGAGATAACTACAACCATAATGGGCATAGATATAGGAGTCGAGGTTGTGAGTGAGAGGGAGAATGGAGAAGGAATGATGGTTACCGCAATGACCGGACAAGATTGTATGTGCCTTTTAATGCACGCGAGGGTGAAGCCGGACCGTCAAAATTGGAGAGCATGATGGCTGGGATGCTCAAAAAGGTGAGATCCACTGAGGAGCAGCTGAAAGACATTTTGGGAGATATATCTAGCATATTACAGAAAGTGGAGTCGCATGCCACAACTATCAAGCAAATAGAGCAGCAGTGGGTCAACTCTTAGCATCCCTAACCTCTAGGCAAAAGGGAACACTACCTAGCAACATAGTGCAAAATCCAAAGAATGATAGTCAGTGTATGGCTGTGATGACTATGACTGAAAAGACCACGGTTGATCCCCCTCTACTGATTATAGTTGAACTTCAAAAGAAGAAAGAGATCGTGATTGATGATGATGATGACGAGGTTGCTGAGCAAGAGCTTAAGGAAGAGGATGAGTTGACTGAGGCTCTAGTTGGTGGAAAGGAGTCTAAATCTGAAAATGGTAAGAAATAAGTGGCTACGTAAATCTATAATGCTATCCCACGATCACCGCCACTATTCCCTCAAAGAATGAAGAAAAAGGCAGAAGATGGTAAGTTTCAAAAATTCCTATCTATGCTTAAACAACTTTCTGTGAACATACCATTGGTTGAGGAATTAGAGTAGATGCCTAGATACACCAAATTTATGAAGGACCTTGTTACTAGGAAAAGGTTCATTAGCTATGAGTCAACGGGTAACTTGCATCATTGTAGTGCCATAGCCTCACGGGTCCTTGCCCAGAAAAAGGAGGATCTAGGTGCCTTCACCATTTCATGTAATATTGGTGACGTTGAGTTTGCGAAGGAACTCTGTGACTTAGGAGCAAGCATCAATCTGATGCCATTAGCTGTGTTCAAGCAGTCGGGCTTGGGAGCCCCCACACCGACTACTATGCGACTATTGATGGCCGACCATACTGTGAAGAAGCCTGTAGGGATCCTATTTGATGTTCTTGTCAAGGTTGATAGGTTCATATTCCCAGTGGACTTCTTGATCCTAGATTGTGAGGTTGGTTTTGAGATCCCTATCATTTTTGGGCGACCATTCCTTTCCACTGGGAGGGATTTAGTAGATGTTGAGGCTGGCTAACTAAAATATAGGCTTAATAAAGAGGAGGTCACCTTCAATGTCTGCCGATCAATGAAGCAACCCAAAGAGTTTAGGGTTGTCTCAGCGATCATGGATGATTATGAGTGTCTTGACGAAATCTGAGTATTCAAGAGACTTGCATCGTGCCGTGACGTTAAATCAGACACTTCTTGGTAGGCAACCCATGAGGTGGTTTGGTGAATTCTGAGTAACTAAACCACCTACGTCGTGCCGCGGCATTAAATCAAGCACTTCTTGGGAGGCAACCAAGTTTATTGAATTATGTGTGCTTAGTGTCTAGGTGAAACAAAGACAACGTGCAGAAAAAAAATTCCAGTACAGACGTGTACTACAAGCCTCAGTACGACTCATAAGAGCATTGTACGGGGCCGTAGAATGAGTCGTGGTAAGAAGCAAAGATATGGCCTAGTACATGAGTTCATGGTACGGTTGGTCCTACGACTCGTAACTCCGTTTTACGGGTCGTGGTACTCACTGTAGGTATGAACTATGCAAAGCATGGAACTACAGTTCAAGATGACCTACGAGTCATGGTATAGTTCATACCTATATGGTACGAGTCGTATGATGTGCTCGTAGGTCCACAGGTAAGTTTTCTTAAATCTCTGCTATGAGTCCTAGGGACGAGTCATAGGTTGAACCTATGACTCATGGTATGAGTTGTGACTGGCCAAATTCATTAAATTGACCCGACTCGACCCGAATTCTAAAATTTTCCCAAGCGTATTTAAATTCCAAAATTTTCGGACCCATCTCTCACGCAAACACACCTTGAACCCATGATTACCTCCCATGAATCCCTCACACACCTAAATCAAGAAAAATCATTGATAAAGCTAGAATTTGTGCATGATTAAAATTGCACAAGCCGAATTCCTACCCTAGTTGCTGAATCTTGCACGAAGTTGAGCAAGAATTCGCAAAACCAAGTAAGTTGTTATGCTATAAGTTGAGTAAAATACTTTCGTTCTTACATGAACCTACTTATCAATTGTGATTCCCCAAAATTCATGAAAATTAATAAGGAAAATGAACAATAACTCGCTATGTGATTGTGTTGACTGGGTAGAAATTCAAGCATGCTTAGAATTCGAACATAAATTGTAAAGAACTTGAGTTATGGGTTATGAATCATTATGGGAGAACTGGGTAGTTGTAAAAGTGTGAAAAATGCATGCCTAGATTTGGGAATTCTGAGTATCCAACACAAAATTAAACTTACTCATGCAACTGACATGAACAAAGACAAGAACAGGCTTCACAAGCCTTCCTACGACTCGTGGGTTCATACAACGACTCGTAGGATGGCTCGTTGGGACTGTCCCAAGACAAATGTATGTAAACTAAAATTGATACAGAACCTAGTACGACTCGTGGTACCCTACTACGAGTCGTACTTGGCAATCGTACTAGAATTTTAAAAGGGTCAAGTCCAAAGGCTACTATACGACCCTTATTACGATTCGTGGAATTGACTTACAAGTCATACTGTGAGTCGTGGAAAAATACAGAAGAACAGTTTTCAAGTGGTATCCTCATGTGAGTCATGGTACAGATCGTATCATTATGGTATGAGTCGTACCTCAGAGTCGTGACTGTGATTTAAGATACTACCAGTCTTAGTACAGATCGTACCTTCTAGGTATGACTCGTATTAAGGATTTGTGGAAAATTCAAATGGTATTTTCTTACTTTATTTTTTTTCCAGATCATACATACTAACCATGTTTCTTTACAGGTACTATGACGATAAATAAAAGAGTAACCAAATCTTCCCAAGACAAGAAAGCTAGAGCCAAAATAGCTGCTCGGAGGGCATTGAGAGATGAGGCCTTCGAATTTGATCAAGTAAGAAGCTCCTCTAGTGGTTCGGTGGAGGAGTACAGAGTTGAGACATCAGACACTGATGATCCATAGATCACTAGGGCTCAAGCTAAAGCCCAGGCCAAGGAAGCCACTGCCACATCTGCCGACACTCCCCAGTCTGAGGAGGGAGTTGAGGAATAGGTCCAAGAGTCTAGGAGTGGCTCTAATGATGATGAGGGGTCCGAGGAGGCTCAATCTAGAAATGGAAACAATGAGACAGAGTTTGAGGAAGGAGAGGCCATGGAGAGAGTATCCGTTGCTCTAGAAATATATGAGAAGGGTCTTGCTCTCACCTCAAAGAATCACCCAAGGTGGAGCATACAGAAAGAATTGAAGATCCTCACTAATGCCTTGAATGAGGTTGAGGAAATGAAGCGGATATTCAGCTTCTATGGATTTTATTGGATGGCTAGGACCCTAGAGAAATACAGTCTCGATATGGTGCAAGAGTTCTGTGTCAATTACTTGGCCACAATGGAGCAAAAAGCAAAAGGTGAGCAAAAAGTGAAAGAACAACCCAAACTTGAGAGCGTGATTATGTGAGGTCACATAGTTGATATCTCTGAGCACACAATCGCTCGGATACTATATGGACCTCAGTTCAGAGCACTTGACTTGACAGTTGAGTTCAATTACAAAATAGATTCCCTAAAGAGGATAAACAAATTGGGCCATGAGGAGAAGCAGCACCAAGTTAAGTGGTTAGCCGGAGTCCTAGCAGAGGACAAGGAAGAAGTTGAATGGGTGACTAGGGGAAAGCAGGTCACCAAATCTTCGCTGAATTTCATAGTGAAGGCTTGCTGGATGCTAGTTCTCCATAGGTTTGCACCAACGGTAAATGAAAAAACCCTCAGTGTAGGCAGAGCAGCATTGGTGGCATGTATCATGTCAAGATATACCATTAACATTCTGAGGGTCATAGAAGAGGAGATATGAGATCGGGTTTTATGATTGAGCACTATTATCCCGTTTGCGAGTCTCGTGTTCAGATTATGATGGAAGTAGGTATTAAGGTGCATTTTGAGGACAAAGGGTTGATTAGAGGGCAGAGGATAGTGGACATAGGATTGATTCGGGATGAAATGAACCCGATGACCGGACGAGACTTTCTACCACAGTCCCAGTACCACGGGTAGATGGGGGCGAGAAGGTTAATGCCCCCACCTCACAGGAGCAGGTCGAGACATCGGCTACAGAGGCCAGTAATTCGATGATAGCTCCTAGCATTTCTGCTGCATTATCGATGGGTCTTCCAAGACAGACACCAGCGAGATATGTTGTGGTTCCTCATGACTTCCTCCAGAAGCTAGCAAAGAGGCTGACGATAGCCATAATAAAAATACATTCAATGATGGAAAATATTAAGTCCTGGGTGAAAGTAAAGATTGAGGGAGCTGTAAGAGGATTGCATGGGCGGATTGATGGCTTTGAGTGAAGGTTCAATTAGCACTTGGCAGAGTAGCTAGACACTAGTAGCCTCTAAGAGGAGTTGGGGGTTCTTCAAAACCAAGTGGTTGAGCTGTCATCTAGTAAGTCGATCATCATAGCAGCCCCACTCTTTTGGACTTAGATGCTGAGCTCGATGAGGAGCTTCACTTGGAGGCATATTGGGTCCGATCGGGTACAAGTGTAGGAAAGGGAAAGAAGAGGGTCTTGGAGGAAGATGAAACCGAGCCCTCGAAGAATAAGAAAAAGAAAGTGAAGAAGGAAAGAAAGCGGGCGAGAGTAGAGAGCCCACAAGATCATGATGCACACATGTCGGAGATGCAGGAGCAAGAAAAAAGAGCGAGGAGCTCCATTACTACCCAAATAGTTGATCCTGAGGTCGCGAAAGCGACCGAGCATGATGCAGGGGTAACCAATCCCCCAACTGATGTACAATTGAGCGCACCAGCCACCGCTAGCGGCACAGATGCAGTGGAGGTACAACCTCCACGAGATGACATGAGCGCTTAGTGAACCACAGGTATGTCTCTTTTCGTTGTGCTTCAATATTCTATACTTCGGGGATGAAGCATGCTTTTAAAAAGGGGAGGGGTGTACTTGTATTTTTTGAATTTTTGATTCGTCCCAGGTTTTTTCTTGACTTGTTTCTTTTCCCTAGGGCATGCTATCTAGTAGAACCGGCATGTTTAGGTTGTTTTTGTTTAATTAGAAGTAGCTTAGAATTACTTTGCATCCAATAAATGCACTAATTTGATGTTTTGAAAAAATTGACCTTGTTGATAATTTTTTATGTTAGCTATATATTTTAATTACAATTGCATGACTTATGTGGATCTTTGTATGGCATTTGAACTATGAGCATGAGTAGTTGTAGTTAGCCGTGCATGAACTAGATAGGTAGATTCAATGCAACCTGGTACTACGAGTGAGTGAGGTCATATACCTAGTTCAATATTGCGTGAAGATCTAGAACTTGCTCGGTTGGTCTTTGCAAGGTTTTAGAATAGTTGGTTAGAAGATGATCATAGGTTGTTATTGATAGATGAGTCACTTTAGCCTAAAATACCCTACCAAATGATGATAAATCCCTTGATCCTGATTTTGAGCCTTAAATTAAATATTTTTCTTTGATTAACCGATTAACTTTATCCATTTTTTATAATGAATCAATTTTGGCCCTGGTCCCTCCTTAGACATTCTAAACCTCAATCCAGAAAAAATGCCTAAGTTGAGGGTGGCTATAGTAGGGGCGCATAGATTATGGGGAGGTGAAAAAGGAAAAGAAAAAAAAGGATTAAAAATGAGGTGTGGTGTGACAAGAAAAGAAAAAAAGAGCTAAAAAAGAAAAATTGAAAAGAAAATACAAGAGAAATAAAAAAAAGGGGAACGAAAATAGCTGAAAACACATCACACCCATATATTGCATAATAATGAAGAAAAGGGAGGAAAAAGTTGAAAAAGTGTAAAATAGAGTAAAAAGGTGTAAAGTGGAGCCACAAATATGTAGTGCCAAGGAGGGTTTAGTCACTAAAATCTCATACTTACCATACCCAGCCCAAATCCTACATTACAAGATGAACAAAGTCCTATAGTGATCCTAGTTTAGCTATTCGAAGAGCCAAAGTAGAGAAAATAAGGGCAAGCCAATGGTATTTGATGTGCAGTATTTGAAACTTCTTTGGGAGACTGAGAGTCCCAAGTTCATTATATTATATATATCTAGGAGTGTTGGGGACTTCTTTTGTTGTGAGGGTACCTAGTTTATGTTGCATTTTACCAATTATCTGTGTAAATTACATTGGTGATATCTCACTTCTATGCTGATAGTTGGATGCCATATCTTGATCCCTGTATGTCATTGATTGTGGTTACATGTGTACATAGCCGACTTAGTTTAAACAAAAAAAAGGTTAATAGTTGAGTGAGGTGCTGTAACATCCCAAAAGTCCCTAAGATCAAACTTGGGAATTAAAATGAAGAAAACAAGAAAACCTGCACTAGGTCACAGAACAAGTCATAGAGTGACTCGTTGTGTGACTCGACGTTTCATTAAGTGACCCATCGTGTCTGCCTTAATTTGTAAATGTTGGGACTTCCTAGGAACTTAACGAGTTGAGGGATGATTCATGGTACCACTTCATGACTCGTCAAGTGAGTCGTCATTTGGAAGGAGTGGAAATAAGAGGAGATTCTAGTGATGACGAAGAGTGGGGGGCGAAGAGTCGTTGTCACACCTAATGAGTTGTTAGGTTTCCTGTGGGGTGAGAAGGATGTCTGGAAAAAAACTTGAGTTTTAGAGTGCCGTAACGTGTGGCGAAAAGATCCATTAGGAGACTTGACAAATCATTAGGTGGAGTATTTGAATAAGCTCTGAAAGGGGAAAGTTGCCAGTGGCAATGAGGGGAGGACATGAGTCATCCAGTGACCTACCGAATCGTTAGACCCCTCGTGGCGACTGGCAGTGATATTTTAACAGTTTGAATTTTAGGGGCATTTTTGTAACTTCTTGCCTTTTAATCCCTAAACTACATCATTTTGGGCAAGTTCAGGGGGAAGTTAAAGGAGTTGATTGACATATCCGTCTCATTCTTTCATTCAAGTCTCAGACTCGGTGCATAGAAGTTCCAGACCGACATCTCAGAGCTAAGCTAGGGCTTCCAATCTTCCTTTAGATTTCTTCAGACTTTCTCAAGGATTCTACTTTAGGTATGTGGGAATTCAACAAGGGAATTTCCCTTCCCTTGTGCACCAAAATCCTTCTGAAATTTCTTATTAGTTCTAGCCCTAAAGATTTGAGTTAGGGTAAATTTGTAACCAGATTTTGATTAATTCTTATTGATTGTTGCTCATATGAATTCTTGATATGTTTTCTCTACGTAGTGATCATGTTGCTATCTTCTTAGTGTGAAATGGTTTTAGGAATAGTTCTATAAATGTAGTAAATTGGGTCATGCATAGTTGACTAGATACCATTGTTGCTTGACTCTGTTAGTTCCTAAATTTTCATGTTATTACAATTATGTGAGTTCATGGTTAGTTTGCATGTTATTCTAGTCTCAGTCAAAAAACTAACATTTTTAGTATCTTTCAGTAAGTCAGCTGATCAGTTTGACAATAGTCAGATCTTGAGGAGTTCAGGTTAGTAATACTCCTAGTTTAAGTTATCAGTCAGTTCTCTAGATGGTTACGACACTTCCAGTTAAGCAGCTCTAGCCATCCTTAGAGAACCATCTTTCAATTATCAGGTCCTATAGACTCTCAAGTTACTTCCAGATAAGTATTCGTGACTTAGTCTAGGACATCAGTTTTGAGCTACCAGTTTTGTAGTCAAGTTAGGACTATCTAGTGGGAGTAGGACTTAGCACCGAGCGGGCTGGGGTTCAGCGCACCTAGGTTTCCATAACTACGTTGCCACTGTAGGTTTTAGTTCGAACGGGACTCAGACTTGTAATCACCTAGGTCAGCCACTATACCATGGCAAGGTACAGTGGACTCTCACCAATGGGATGTATACATCGAACTCCATGTCTAGCTCACGTGGTTATACATTGGTTATAGACCCTCCCACTTGTTAGTCCAGTTTCAATTCAGTTCAGTTCAATTCAGCTTAGCTCAGTTCTGTCACATAGTCCCAGGACATGTTTATGACCGTCAGTCAGGGTCATTATTAACCATATTAGTTATAGCTCAGCTTTTATCAGTATTCTGTATTAGTTGGTCATTTCATGTTATTTCAGTTCAGTGCTTATTTTTCCATGCTTATTGTTTATCTCAGTTACTTAGTACATTCAAAGTACTGACGCATACTTCTATGCTGTATCATATTATGATACAGGCGCAGGTTCTCAGTCTCAGCATCATCAGTAGTTCCTCCCGACGATTCCGGCAGTAGTCCTATTGGTGAGTCCCCGTCTTCTGAGGATGATGTTTTATTTTGAGTTAGTTCAGTTCTTAGTCTGACTTTATATTTAACTGGGGGCTTGTCTTGGCAACTCGTTAGTTAATAGTTGGCTTTCAGACATAGATGTTTAGTATTCATTATAGTTATGTTACTCTTTCAAAATAGTATTAATTATAAAATGTTGTTTTGCACAACTTCCGCTTATGTTTACTTAGTTTACCAATGTGATGTTAGACCATGGGTTAGCTTGGGCTCACTTGAGGCACCAAGTACCATGTCTCATCCAGGATGTAGGCTAGGTACGTGACAAACTTGGTATCAGAGCCCTAGGTTTAGAGTATCCTAGGATGTTTGAAATCCGTGTCAAGTAGAGTCCTTTTCATGGGTGTGAAGCACGCCACACTTATGATGGGGAGGGTACAAGATGTTATTAGGAAAATTTCCCTTTTGTTCATACTCCTTATCGTGCGTTGAGCTTAATCCCGAAAAATGTCCTCCTAACTGGTGCTCTATTCGTTTCAGTGAAAATATGCCTCCAAAATGAGGAAATAGAAGGAGGGTTGGCAATGCCAATCGACTTGCCCCACCAGCTCCAGCAGCCCCTCAGGATGATCAAGTGTCCTCGGCAGAATTTCGAGCGGTGATCCAACTATTGGCGCAGACTGTGACCAACCAAGTGAAGCAGCAGGTTCTAGTGAATGCAAATGGGTCTGCAGCAGCTGCTAGGGTTCGGGACTTCACCCGAATGAACCCTCCATCTTTTCATGGATCTAAGATGGGAGAGGACCCACAGAAGTTTGTGGATGAGGTGCAAAAGATCACCCGAATTATGGGTGTTAGTTCTGTGGAGAGTGCTGATCCGGTTGCCTACCAGTTGAAAGGGGTGGCTCAGATTTGGTACAATCAGTGGAAGGAAGGGAGGCCACCAGAAGCGGGATCAGTAGAGTGGGAGGAGTTCGCTACAGCATTTCTAGATAGATTCTTCCCTCGGGAATTGAGGGAGGCTAAGGTAGAGGAATTTATGAATCTGAGATAGGGTAACAGGAAAGTGGAAGAATATGCGTTGGAGTTCACTCGGTTGTCGAGATATGCTCTAGTGATGGTTGCTGAGCCAAGAGCTCGCATGCTCAAATTCGTCAACGGCGTGTCAGATTTGGTACTTAAGGAGTGCAGAACTGCAATGCTCGTCGAGGATATCGACCTCTATAGTTTCATTATTCACACGCAGCAGCTTGAGGTAGAGAAGTTGAAGGATATTGAGAGGGAAAACAAGTGGTCTAGAATAGGTCACTCGGATTATGCTCACCAGAGGTCCGAAGGCAGTAGCCGCTCACAGTGGCGGCAACAGAGAACTCCAACACCCACATAAGCCAACGCCCCATCTTTCCAACCCTGCAAGGATCGGAAGGGTGGAGAATCTGGCTCTCAGTCCCAGAGTTACAATGCCAGCAACCGTTACCCAGCTTGTCCTAAGTGTGGCAAGAACCATCTATTACGCGTTGATTTTGAACCAAAATCCGAAATTTTTTTCATAACTTTAGCGCTATTTTATTTTTTCGAAAAGAGTCGCCACTTTAATTTTAGAAAAAATTAATAAACCATTAAAAAGGTAGTTACAATAAAACCTTTTATTTAGAACCAAAGATTAGTGTAAGGGTTTAAATTAATTTCTTAAGAAGGTATTAGGCACTCAAGAAATTCCATGAATCGTGGATCTAAACGGATCAATCAGTACATAAGCAGGGCATGAACAGATAGTCATCNCTTAAGAAGGTATTAGGCACTCAAGAAATTCCATGAATCGTGGATCTAAACTGTTGTTAAAAAATTATTTGGCTAACTTTGAAAACATTAAGTTATTTTGAAAAAATCAATTTAGAAAGAGTAAAATATTTGATTTAGTCATTTTAGTGACCAATCTTCGAAATAATTCTAACTTCATTTATTATTCGAATTAAGTTCTTGAACTAAATGAAAATTAGTCCAATCTCTCAAATATGGATTTCAAGCTAATTACTAACTATGAAAGAATATAGACAATTCTCAAGTTAGTCTCATAGCTTAAATGTTTTCCTAAACTACCACATCATAAAATAATAAGTAAATCACTTGAAGACATCATTCATACTTAAATAGATAAATAATCTAAAATTCTCATCGGGAAACCGTATAGGTTATTACCAAAAAGGCTAGTATTCATACAAACTCATAACAAAGTAGAACCAAACATAAATAAACAAAGAGTGAAGAAATGAATTCAGGCTTTCAGCCCAAACCCCATTGCAGAATTGGTCCACTTTCCAGTTTCTGAGATGAACTGGAAATGGCCACTGTTTCTTCTTGCGGTTTGGGTTTTCAACCCAATTCAAATGTTTCCAAAGCCATTGGGCCACTGGCCCATTTATTTATTATTGTTGCTGCAAAGGCCTAATATTTGCTTCCCTTTCTCTACTTGCATGGGGTGACTCAAAAAGGAAGATCACAATGTGTTGGGCCACAATCCAATAGAGTAATGCAGAGGAAGAGGTCCATTGGACCCAAATCAATATAGTTCATGAGGTTATAACTTGGAGAATGTTGTAGTATTGTGTTGTTGTTTCTTTGTGTGTTTTTGTGGCATGTTGCTGCCCAATTTTTCCAGAACTTTGGTGAAG
>JACEIK010011470.1:1883-19625 GCA_018107945.1 Datura stramonium | reverse complement strand
ATTTGAGTAGCAGTTCGTGAGATCAACAGATGGTTGGTATGGTCCTTTCTTCTTGGAGCTAGGGCCTAGTTATTTATGCTTGAGTTTTGAGATACGGTTATAGGTAGGTCGGAGCCTTGTTCCGACCATCAGTCAGTTTACTCTTTAGAGGCTTTGTGGACTTAGTGTGTACGGTGTTATTCATTTTATGGCCTCGTCGAGTTATTGTTGCTTGGTTTAGCACACTAATTGCCTTGGTTTCATTTCGATTGTTTACCCCGTATTGTTAAGACCTTATGGGTCCAGTTTATTCTTCCGTTAATTATGACAGGTGGCCTGGATGGCCTAAGTGTTATAGTTACAGATGTCATATAGCTGGCTTCTCGATCAATCATGAATCGAGTGCCAGTTGCGCCCTGCCCCAGTTTTGGGGCGTGACAAGAACTATGATAGTTGTACACAAATCCTCAATCCTCAAGATAACTCAAACATTATACACCAACTCAAGAAAAAAAAAAGACTCAAACAATGTTGCACAAGCTTTAATAGGTCACCACAATCATTCAAACAAGGGGCATAGTTTCTCAAAACAAGTTCAAAGAGCATCTGAAGTCATTGACAATTCGCATCTAAAGCTTTCCTTAAGGTTTGCTACCCGCTTGCGTTAATCATACCTCTCTTTGAAAACAATTTTAAGCATGTACTCCAAGGAAATGATGCCCCTCACAAGAAGAGATAATCCCCCACACATTTTCTTTAGCATTTCACACAACGAGATTATAAAATAAGACAAATGTGCTCAGTCACACAAAGAAATTCAAGTTCATACAAATTGACCCATAGGCCTTCCCTTCCTGTATCTCGCCACTAATGTAGTATTGCTACACTCAAAATCAATTAGGACTTGTGGGTCATAATGAAGGCTAGGGGTAAGGATAGGATAATTGTTTAGCTTTGGTGACTAAAGTCTCCATAATGCCTTTACAAACACTTCTAACATCCCATTATCTAATTGAGATCACTCCACCTTATTTCTCCTTGTTCATTATCATTATCATTTGTGTAACACGAGCCACCATTATAATGCCGGTGAATTTCATATTTAGCCTTATCTATGCAAGAGATAGAACCTTTTTACTATTATTTCTCTTTTTATGATTTGAGGTCTTTCAACCCATCGATTCATTCATTTCATCACAATATTGGTGCTACCTCACATTGAAGCTCTCATTTTCCCCCTTCTCTTGAAAACCCCCAAACTTAGGCTTTTGACTCATCTCACATTCATTTCCTTATTGCTCCCCATTTCATGGGATTTAAGCCCCATTTTTTCATTATTTTAACACTGGCAATTAGGGAGGATGGGTGCCAAAGAGAAGGATTAAAAATGGTCATCAGGCTTGTAATGTGGTTTCCAAAGAAAGGGTCTAAGTCTCAAATGTTGGCTATCAAATATTAATGTTCAAGGAGGTCATTTTGGGTGAAGTGACTAACAAAAGAGGGTCAAAGATCATGTTCTAAGTGTAGCCAAATCTATCATTTCTCCTTGAATCACACTTAGGACAAGTTCTAGACAATCATGCATACAAAAGAATTAAGCCAAAAATTTGACCACACAAGGCATCACTGTAATATCTCGGAAGCCCAAAGATCAGACCTTGGTGTGAAATGGAGAAAAATTGGAAATTTGGCGTCAGGTCATAGAATGAGTTGTTCTGTGACCCGTGGAGGTAGACCACGAGTCGTGAGTTGACTCGTGGTGAGGCTCATGATGTGAGTTTGAAATTTGGGATTTAAGGTCCCCAGGGACATGACCACAAGTTGTGGTCAGACCCCACGACTCATTGAGTTAGTCATGGGAAATGATGACTGAGAAGGAAAAGAAAGATGGCAGTGTACCCCACAGAAAGTCCCCACAAGTCGTGGTCAGCCATCACGATTCGTGGGATGGGTCGTGGTCAACAAAATGGAAATTTTTAGAGATTAAGGTAGTGAAGGTGATGAGTTGTGACTTCGGGTCATGGTCACCGGTGACGAATCATGAGTTCTCCCGTGATGAGCCCCATAAGAACCCTCAGGCAGTGTACTTGACAGATGATGCCACGAGTTGTGGCCTGAAATGACGAGTCATCCAGTCCCTTGTGGGGACTGGCAGTCAGTTATTTCCTGTGAATTTAGTAAGGGATTTTCTATAATTCCTATGATCCTAAGGCCTAAACTACGTCATTTAAAGTTATGAATGATGATTTTTAAGAGGGTTAAGTTCATTTTATGCCATTCTCACTCATGCATGCAGAGTTAGAGAGTTAGAGGGGTGATCTAGCTTGTTCTCCTTCAAGTTCTCTTAAATTCCTCTTGGGAAAATTGAGAAGTGTAATAATCAGCTATAATCAAGTATGTAGGGTTATGAATTGGTGAATCCATTCACATCCATGCCCCCGGGAGTTGGTCAGGCTTCACAGGGTGCCATNGTATGTAGGGTTATGAATTGGTGAATCCATTCACATCCATGCCCAATCCCTCTCTAAATCATGAATTTCCTATATCAATTCCATGGGGTTTCAACCCAATGCATGAAATTCCTAATTCTCTACATGGGTATGATCTAAATATGTTTCTGCTATTAAATTTTGATTCATGGGAAAGTTTAAATTGTTTACAATTAAAATAATGTTTCAAGTTTTATAAATTAAAATGCCCATTATAAGAAATTCATGAAAGTTCAGACTTATGATGGATGTTTTAGTATGATGAGATATTTATGATGAAAAGCATGTTATCAAGTTACCCATGTTTATAATTATGTTTTCATTGTGAATTGAGTATTTTAAAGCATGTTAATGTATTGGGAATTGCACACATGTTCAAGTATGATTTATGATTTTCCAAATTAAGCTTACCACATAGTTTTGGCACGAAGACTCCCAATTATTTTTCATCTTGTGGTATGGTATGAGCTAAAGCTTCTCATATGCATAATTTTCAGATTTGAGATGTACTTTATTATTAAGCTTCGTCAATAGACGGTGGTAAGCTTCATTGAAAAATGATGGAGAGCATATGCATGTTTTTGGGGGCAGTGTCTAGCACTGAGTAGGCTAAGGGTCGATCACCGTATATTTCAGAAATACGCGCCAACATAGGTTTATAATTACATACATATATTACTTTGGGATCTCCCTTGTGAGCTATCCCCTGCCCCGATTGGGCCCCAAGCTTGATATCGATATCATGGTATCATCCTTAGCCATGGAAAAGGCTTTGGATGGCTCTACCCACTTGAGTGTGATACTGGGACCACGTAAGCTCTATCGTGGTATGTCGGTTAAAAGACGAGTCTCCCATTATTCCTCATGATTTCAATTATGCATGTTATCACTCATGTTATATAAATCTATATATGTTCTAAAGCAGGTTTGACTCAATGTTCAGCTTTACATATGACTATCAAATTTTTGATTTGGGTCAATCGATTCAGTTATGATGTTAGGTTATGTTAAGTTCATGATTTCATAAAAATAGCATGCAAACCCTACTCTCAGATTCTTATTTATATATGCTTTATATTATGCATGTTTTAAATGATTTTACTTATCTAAGCAGTTTTACTTATCTTGCATACTCGGTACATTCCACGTATTGACCGCATACTTTATGTTGTATCATTTTATGAAACAGGCCCCGACACTCAAGCTCAGCCCTGTTCTTAGCCAGCCTTTCAGTGTTAGCATCCTACTCTTTTGGTGAGTTCTCATCTCCCAAGTACCATGTTTTTATCATATTTCTCTATGTATTTTTCAGTTTTTAGCTTTATCGAGTTTGTTGGGGTCTTGTCCCATCAACTCATCAGACTTAGAGTCTTTTCAGGAAAAGGATGTATTCAGCTTCAGATTGTATGTATTCTGATGTTATGTTTATTTCAGACTTCTGCTAAGATATCGTGACAAACTTGGTATCAAAGAAATATGTTTGAAGTGTCCTAGGGTTTCTAAAAGCCGCGTTGAGTAGAGTCTTTGTCATGGGTGTGAAGTGCACCATACTTATGAAGAACAGGCTACGAGACGTTTAGGAAATATTCCCCTCTTTCATTATCTATGTCGTGTGATGAAATGTCTCCCTATCCTTCTAATTCATGCTATTTGTGATTGTAGAATCATGGCTCCCCACAGAGTAAATGGTTGGAGGAATGGGAATGGAGACGGCAACGAGGATGCCAACAAAAATGAGCACCAGCAAGCCCCACTAGTCCAGGAGCACCATGCACCAGCGCCGGTTGCCCATGCTGAATTTAGGGCAGCTATTCAAATGCCCGCGCAGGCCTTGACCTCTCAGGTCAATCAACAGGACGCGGCGAAAATCCTGTGAAATGGCAATGCGGCGGCAGCTCTAGTCAGGGATTTCTTGAGAATGAACCCACCAGAGTTCCTCAGGTCAAAAGTAGATGAGGACCCGCACGAGTTCATTGAAGAGATTTTGAAGATCACCCAAGTCATGGGGGTGGATTGAGATGAGTATGTTAAGTTGGCCTTATACCAGTTAAAAGGGGTCGCACACATCTGGTTTCGACAATGGAAAGATAGTAGGACCGCTGGATCGAGCCCTGCCACTTAGGAAGAGTTCCATGTTGCCTTCCTAGATCGGTTCTTCCCTCATGAGATGAGGGAGCTGAAGGCAACTGAGTTCATGAATTTTAAGCAAGGGAGAATGACGGTGCAGGAGTATTCCCTTGAGTCACTTGCCTATCAAAGTACGCCCCAGAGTTAGTGGTTGATCAGAGGGCACAAGTGAGCAAATTTGTTCATGGGGTGGAAGATTATTTAGACAAGGAGTGCAGGACTGCTATGCTCCACCAGGATATGTTTTACCATCGGATAGTCTTGTATGCCCTACAGATGGAGGTAGTGCATATGAGGGAGAGAGAGGCCAAGAGGGCTAGAACCGATAGCTATAGATTCTTTCAGTCGAGGCCAGATGGTGGGCACCGACAGTAGACCCACCAGAGATCGTCAACCATAACATCTTCAGCATTGAGTGTGCCATCCAGGACTAGGCACGATCATAGGAGGCGAGGGTCAGGCTCTAGGGGTCAGATAAGTAGACCCATAAATTCTAGCATTCCTACTTGCCGCAGGTGTGGTCGGGGGTACATGGGCCAGTTCTTGGAAGGTTCAGGTGCTTGCTTCGGGTGTGGGAAGCCCGGGCATATGCTCAGAGATTTCCCAGCAGCACGACAGGGCCATGATAGGGGTCGAGGCCCAACTTCCAGTTTAGCAGCTCCACCCGCACGCCTAACCCAGCAAGGGACATCTACTAGCATGGGTGGTGGTTAGCACCAAAAAAGATTATATTCCTTAGCATCTCGCCAGGAGCAGGAAGTCTCCACGGATGTAGTCATTGGTAAGTTACGTGTCTTCCATATTGATGTATATGGTTTGTTAGATCCAGGGGCTACCTTATATTTTGTGACACCTTATATGGATAGTAGTTTCGGAGCCAGTCCCAAAATCTTGTCAGAACCCTTCTCAGTCTCCACTCCACTAGGTGATTTAGTTGTAGCTAGATGGGTGTATAGAAGTTGCCCGGTCACAGTCCTTTAGAAAGTCACCTGGGCAGATCTAGTAGAGTTATCCATGACCGATTTTGATGTTATCCTTAGCATGGATTGGCTATTTTCATGCTATGCTTAGTTAATTGTAGAACCCGGGAAGTAGAGTTCAGATTTCTAGGTGAGCCAGTCATAGAATGGAAGGGTAGTTAAGTTGTGCCTATAGGTCATTTCATTTCCTATTTTAAGGCCAGAAAGATGATCTCCAAGGGTTGTGTGTACAATTTAGTTAGGGTTAAGGATGCCACATCTGAGACCCCAACTATCCAGTCAGTCCAAGTAGTGTGTGAGTATCCAGAAGGCTTCCCAGATGATTTATCGGGAATTACTACCGAGCGGGAGATTGATTTTGGCATTGACCTTCTTCCTGATACCCAGCTTCTAGTTCAGCAGCTGCTCCCGCACGCTTAGTACAACGGGGGCATCTATTAGCGCAGGTGGCATCCAGCGCCATAACAGATTTTATGCTTTAGCATCCCTCCAGGAGCAGGAGGTCTCCCCAGATGTGGTCACTGGTATGTTGTGAGTTTCCATCTTAATGTCTATGCTTTGTTAGATCTAGGGGCTACTTTGTCTTTTGTGAAACCTTACGTGGCTAGTAGTTTCATAGTCAGCCCCGAAGTCTTGTCAGAACCCTTCTGTGTCTCTACTCCAGTAGGTGATTCAGTTGTAGGTAGACGATTGTATAGAAGCTTCTCGGTCACAGTCCTTCAGCCCTTAGCAAATTTGATAGAGTTATCCATGACCAATTTTGATGTTATCCTCAGCATGGATTGACTATTTTCATGTTATGCCTTAGTTAATTGTATAACCCAAGCAGTAGAGTTCAGATTTCTGGATGAGCTAGTTATAGAGTGGAAGGGAAGTTCAGATGTGCCTGTAGGTCGTTTCATTTCCTATCTTAAGGCCAGAAATATGATTTCCAAAGGTTGTGTGTACATCTAGTTAGGGTAAAGGATGTGAAGTCCGAGACCCCAATTATCAAGTTAGTTCCAGTGGAATGTGAGTATCCAGAAGTCTTACCCGATGATTTACTAGGAATCCCTCCAGAGTGGGAGATTGATTTTGGCATTGATCTTCTTCCCGATACGTAGCCTATATCTATTTCTCCCTACATAATGGCTCCCGCCGAGCTAAAGGAGTTGAAAGAATAGTTGAAGGAACTACTAGATGAAGGTTTAATTAGACCTAGCAAGTCCACATGGGGTGCACCAGTTCTCTTTTTCAGGAAGAAAGATGGTTCTCTTCATATGTGCATTGATTATCGACAATTGAACAAAGTCACCATCAAAAAGAGGTATCCTCTAACCAGGATTGATGACTTATTTGACCAGCTTCAGGGTTCCAAGTGCTTTTTGAAGATAGATCTCAGATCAGGGTACCATTAGCTAAGATTTTAGGAGAGTGACATCCCAAAGACAGCCTTCAGGACGTGGTATGGTCATTATATGTTTGTAGTTATGTCTTTTGGACTAACGAATGCTCCTGCAGCTTTTGGATTTGATGAACAGGGTGTTCAAGTCATACCTGGATAAGTTTGTGATTGTGTTTATTGATGACATCTTGATATACTCTCGGAACGAGGAGGAGCATGCCACTCATTTGAGAGTGGTGCTACAGACTCTCAAGGATCGCCAATTGTATGCCAAATTCAGCAAGTGAGAGTTTTGGTTGAACTTCGTAGCGTTTTTAGGCCATGTGGTATCAAGTGAGGGTATAAAGGTAGACTCTCAGAAAATAGAAGCGGTGAAGCATTAGCCCTGACTGGTGAATCCTTTAGATATCTAAATCTTTTTGGGCCTAGCTGGCTATTATCGGAGATTTGTTGAAGGTTTCTCGTCGATTAAAGCACCTCTGACCAAATTGACACAAAAGAAGGTGAAATTTCAATGGTCGGAGGCTTGTGAGAGGAGCTTTCAAGAGTTGAAGACTCGACTTACTTCAGCACCAGTGTTACCTCTACCCGAGGGTACCGATGGGTTCGTGGTGTATTGTGATGCTTCAAGGATCGGACTTGGGTATGTATTGATGCAGCACAGAAAAGTTATAACATATACCTCCAGACAGCAAAAAGATCATGAGAAGAATTACTCGACCCATGATCTTGAATTGGCTGCGGTGGTATTCACCTTGAAGTTACATGGTCCACGTGGATGTGTTTACGGACCATAAGAGATTACAATATGTGTTTACCCAGAAGGATCTCAATCTTCGGCAAAGGAGGTGGTTGGAGAAACTCAAGGACTATGACATGAGTGTCTTTTACCATTCGGGCAAGGCTAATGTAGTAGCAGATGCACTTAATAGACTCTCGATGGAGAGTGTGTCCAATGTGGATGAGGAAAGAAAGGAGCTGGTGAAGGATGTGCATCGACTTGCAAGGTTAGGAGTTTGGTTGGTTGACTCGACTGATGACGGTATTATTATTCAGAACAGATCAGAATCATCCTTGATGACTGATGTAAAAGCTAGACAAGATGAGGATCCTATTTTGGTAAAGTTAAAGGAACCCGTTGAGAATCAGAAGGTTGAGGTGTTCTCCAAAAGGGGGAGATGGTGTGCTTCGATACTAGGATCACTTATGTGTTCCGAATGTTGATGATTGGAGGAGCCGGATGTTGCACAACACTCATGGATCCAGGTATTCTATCAATCCAGGTGCCACCAAGATGTACCATGACTTACGGGAAGTCTATTGGTGGAATGGAATGAAGAAGGACATCGCGGAGTTGGTAGCTAAGTGTCCAAACTATCTGCAAGTGAATGTAAGGCACTAGAGATGGGGAGGTGTGCTTCAAGATATCAGTAATCCTACTTGGAAGAGAGAAGAAATCAATATAGACTTCATCACAGGTTTACCTCGTACTCGTCGATAATATAACTCCATTTGGGTTGGGTAGACAGATTGACTAAGGCTGCTCATTTTCTATAGGTCAAAACCACGAATTTGGCAGAGGATTATGTCAAACTATATATTTGAGAGCTAGTTCGATTGCATGGAGTGCCCTTGTCAATCATATCACTAAGAGGTACTCAATTTACCTCTTAGTTTTGGAGGTCATTCCAAAAAGGACTTGGTACTCAAGTTAAGCTCAGTACAGCATTTCACTCGCAAACAGATGGTCAAGCGGAGCGCACAATTCAAACTCTCGAGGACATGTTGAGAGTATGCGTGATTGACTTCAAATGTAGTTGGGATGATCATTTGCCTCTTATCGAGTTTGCATACAATAACAACTACGATTCCAGTATTCAGATGGCCCCGTTTGAGGCTCTCTATAGGAGGAGATGTAGATCGCCTATTGGTTGGTTCGAAGTTGGTGAAGCTACGATGATAGAACCAGATTTATTCCATAAGTCTATGGAGAAGGTACAACTCATACGGGACAGGTTAAAAATAGCTCAAAGTTGCCAAAAGTCCTATGCTGATGTGAGAAGGAGAAAACTTGAGTTCGAAGTGGATGATTGGGTGTTTTTGAAGGTGTCGCACATGAAGGGAGTGATGCGGTTTGGAAAGAAAGGAAAACTCAGCCCTCGTTATGTTGGCCCCTACAAAATTATGAGACGGGTTGGCAAGGTGGCATATGAATTGGAGTTGCCCTCAAAATTAGCTTTTGTGCATCCTGTATTCCATGAATTGCTCTTAAAGAAGTGTTTGGGTGATTCTACTCTAGTTGTTCAGGTGGAAAGCGTTGGTGTAAAGGACAGACTTAGTTATGAGGAGGTTATAGTGGAAATACTGGATCGTCAGGTTCAAAGGCTAAGGAACAAGAAAGTAGCTTTAGTCAAGGTTTTACGATGGGAATCAGCAGGTTGAAGGAACTACGTGGGAAGCCAAATCGGATATGATGGCTAGATACCCACATTTATTCTCTACCGACTCAGTTCTAGCTTGAGATATCAGTTTTTGCCCTAAGACTCCATTTAGTTTTCAAGTTCAGTTCATGTGCCCAAGTTTCTTTTATGTATATGGATGTATGTATGATTCGTGAATTCAGTTCAACTATGTAGTTTCAGTTGGAGTTAGTCATTCCGATAGTTTTAAGCTTTAATGATCAATATTTGAATATGATGTCTGCATTTCTATGCTTTTCTGTATGTTTTCCAACATCCGAGGATGAATGTTCCCAAGGAGGAGATATTTTAATAACCCTGAAGCCCAAAGATCAGACTCGGGAGTGAAATAGAGAAAAACTGAAAATTTGGTATCAGGTCACAGAACGAGTCGTTCTGTGACCCGTGGGGGTAGACCACGAGTCTTGAAGTGACTCGTGGTGAGGCTGAGGATGTGAGTTTGAAATTTGGGATTTAAGGACCCCATGTACATGACCACGAGTCATGGTCAAACCCCACGATTCATTGAGTCAGTCATGGGAAATGATGACTGAGAAGGAGAAGGAAGATAGTAGTCGACCCGACAGAAGGTCGGATGGGTCATGGTCAGCAAAATGGAAATTTTTAGAGATTAAGACATTGAAGGTGACAAGTTGTGACCACGAGTCGTGGTAAACGGTGACAAATCGTGACCACGAGTCGTGGTAACCGGTGACAAATCGTGAGGTCTCCCGCGATGAGCCCCAGACGAACCCTCAGGCAGTGTACTGGACGGATGATGCCACGAGTCGTGGCCTGAAGTGACAAGTCGTCCAGTCCCTCATGGGGACTAGCAGTCAGTTATTTCCTATGAATTTAGTAAGGGATTTTCCATAATTCCTATGATCCTAAGGCCTAAACTACGTCGCTTTAAGTTATGAATGATGTGTTTTAAAAGGGTTAAGTTCATTTTAGGCCATTCTCACTCAGGCATGCAAAGTTAGAGAGTTAGAGAGGTGGTCAAGCTTGTTCTCCTTCAAGTTCTCTTCAATTCCTCTGGGGTAATCAGAGAAGTGTAAGAATCATCTATAATCAGGTATATAGGGTTATGAATGGGTGAATTCGTTCACACCCATGCCCAATCTCTCTCTAAATCATGAATTTCCTATGTCAATTCTATGGGGTTTCAACCCAATGCATGAAATTTCTAATTCTCTACATGGGTATGATATAAATAAGTTTCTATTATTAAATTATGATTCAGGCAAGTTTTACATTGTTTTCAATTATAATCATGTTTCAAGTTTTATAAATTAAAATGCCCATTATGAGAAATCCATGAAAGTTAAGATTTATGATGAATGTTCTAGTATGATGAGATATTTATGATTAAAAGCATGTTATAAAGTTACCCATGTTTAAAATCATGTTTTCAATCTGAATTGACTATTTTCAAGCATGTTAAAGTATTGGGAAGTGGCCACATGTTCAAGTATGATTTATGATTTACCGAATTAAGCTTACCACATGATTTTGGAGCGAAGACTACCAATTATTTTTCAGCTTGTGGTATGGTTTGAGCTAAAGCTTCTTATATGAATAATTTCATATTTGAGATGTACTTTATGATTGAGCTCATCAATAGACGATGGTAAGCTTCATTGAAAAATGATGGAGAGCATATGCATGTTCTTGGGAGTAGTTTCTAGCATCGAGTAGGCTAAGGGTCGATCACTCTATGCCTCAGAACTACGTGCCAATGTAGGTAATAATTATATACATATATTACTTTGGAATCTCCCTTGTGAGATATCCCCTACCCCGATTGGGCCCCGAGCTTTATATCGATATCATTGTATCATCCTTAGCCCTGACATGGCTTTGGACAGCTCTACCCACTTGAGTGTGATAGTTGGGACTACGTAAGCTCTATCGTGGTATGTCGGTTGAAAGTCGAGTCTCCCATTTCTCCTCATGATTTTAATTATGCATGTTATCACTCATGTTATATAAATCTATATATGTTCTAACGCAGGTTTGACTCAATGTTCATCTTTACTTATGACTATCAGATTTTAGCTTTGCGTCTATCGATTCGGTTATGATGTTAAATTATGTGGAGATCATGATTTTAGAAAAATAACATGTAAGCCTTACTATCATATTCTAATTTGTATATGTTTTATATTATGCATGTTTTAAATGATTTCACTTATTTAAGAGGTTTTACTTACCTTGCATACTCGGTGCATTTCACGTACTGACCGCATACTCTATGTTGTATCGTTTCATGATACAGGCCCCGACACTCAGACTCAGCCCCGTTCTTAGCTAGACTTTCAGAGTTAGCATTCTACTCTTTTGGTGAGTCCTCATCTCCCAAGGACCATGTTTTTATCAGATTTCTCTATGTATTTTCAGTTTTCATCTTTATGAGTTAGTTGGGGTCTTGTCCCATCAACTCATCAGACTTAGAGGATTTTCAGGTAAAAGGATGTATTCAGCTTTAGATTGTGTGTATTCTGATGTTATGTTTATTTTAGACTTCCTCTAAGATTATCATGTTAATTCTTCCGTTTTATTGATTGAGATAGATGTATGTTCATGCCATGGGTCGACTTGGAGTCTCTCGAGGCTTCTTGTCCCGTGTTGCGATCGGGGCCTATGCCCTTGGGTCGTGACAATCACAATCCAAGGAGTTCACACACTTTGTCACATTAAGAGGATGAATTTTAGCGAGCTAGTTACGAATCAACAAGTCAAGCAAGGAATATATAATTCATGATAAGAGCGTGCTCATTTTTACATTTAGATACCCTCTTTTCTTTTCAAAATTCATGCACAATGCCAAACAAGAAATGTTGGTGGAACCTCATCAAACACGTGCACAAAAGACTCTACAAGACTCTAGACTTGACATTTTTCCTTAAGAAAGTATCCTCTCAATCTATCATCAGGAAGTGCCAACCCGGTTCGACAGTAAAAAGAAAAGACAAAGAAAACAATCCTTGTGAAAGAACCGTAGTATAAATAAAAACCTTGGAGTTTATTCAAAGACTACTATTTAAAAAGGTGATACTACTAACAACTAATGACAATTTAGCCTTAATAATGACGTCACCCAATCTATCATAGGGCCAGATCGTGCATCACTTAACAAGTGGGCTACTTAGACTTCTCCCCCTAACACAAATAAAGCACTGTCCTCGATGTTCATGGTAGAATAGGTGAAAGAAAGTAAGGAAGGAATAGGTGAAAGAACTCTCTGGGCCTTCTTCTCATAACTGGCATTTCGCCCCTTTGAACCGGCATTTCATCGGGCTAACACAAATGTGCCACTGCTTAAGCAATTTTCGTCCAGGCATTCTGTTTGACATCTGCGTTTCGCGCATTTTAGACTTGCGCTTCGCCTGTTTAGCGCCGGTTGCTCAATTTGAATTTGGCTTCTCTCACCTTTATCCCATTTCATACCTATTCCACACCTACACAATCAAAGACAACATCAACATAAATTAAAACAAAAAAAAAATGAAAAGTAAGAACAAAAAGTAAAAGCACTTGGGTTGCCTCCCAAGAAGCGCCTTAGTTAACGTCGTGGCTCAACGACTTCAACTTCACCACTTTTCTCTCCACTTTGAGCTTTTGAACTGAACGCCTAGTTTCTTGTCCATTCTTCTACTCTTCTTGAGGGGTGGTGGTGTAAGCATCAAGGGACCAACCAATGAATGTTGCATCTTGTATTTGTTGGCCCTTAGAGTAAGGATGGGCTTTGACTTTGTTTGCATGGCATACTCTAAGATGAAGCCACCTTGATCATCCTCCTCAACTTCCTTCATTGACTTGGTCTCCTCAGTCTCCATTTTGTCAACCAAGTTCAATGTTGAAAAATGATAAGAGAGCGGTCTAAGTCGCTCCCCTTTCAAGCATGCCTCTTGCTTGGCATCCTCCTTTTCAAGTGCACTAGAGTCCTTGCGTGTGATTTGTTGGATGTCATTTGGAGACTCTAGTGTCAGTTCTTCAACCTTGGAATCTTGCATTTTTACAATGTTGGTTGGTTGGGACACCTCTATGACTTCTTCAACACTCACCTTGACTCCTTCGTCATCATCATTTTTAGCTTCCTCCCATGAGTGAAGTTGAGCTATGCCCCATTGTTCCCTTCTTCCTATTATGCTCCTCAGTATCTCCTCCCCTTCTTCTTTAGAGTTTCACAACTTTCTTCTTGAGGAGTTGATGATTCCATGGTGGAGGGGTTGTCAATCTTTTCCGCATTATACTCCTACTCCAAAAAGTCTTGGAGCATGGCTTCCACGCACCCACATGTATTTCTCCTTCCCTCTCTGTCCATGGCTTCATTCCCTTCAGACTTAGGAGAACAACTTCTATCATTGCCACTATAACGAGAAGTGACCCCATTTGGGCATCCATCCCAATGTCTCCCATGATTATCACATAATGTGCATATTTACCCGTCATAGGAAGGAGAAGGTGCACTCATCTCCCTTTTAGGAGCAAATTTGCATCTTGCCAATATTGTGGTCCTCCACAATAGGGACATGGGTCATCATAATATGGGTTGCCACCAACAAACCTCATTTCATTACATGATGCCATCATTCAGCTACAAACCAACAAAAAAATAAAAGCAAAACAAAAATGCAAAACTAGTTTTAATCAATAAATAACTAATGGCTTATCATAACTCAATTCCCAGGCAATGACGCCATTTTTTATAACATTCAAAATACACTCCTCTTTTATGAAATAGCGTAAATGGTCATTGTATCAAAACAAATATCCCGATGGATGTCGGGGTTGAATCCCACAGAGAATTGAGTCGATAATTCAAGAGTTTTAAACTAATTCAAACTAAAACGCATAATTGTTAAACATTTGAAAAGTAAAATTGGGGGGAAATTAATGGGAAATAACTATCTAATACTAAACTAAGACTAATTGGGAGGAATTCCAATTAAAGCAATCACTAGTGATATGGATAGGGGAATTCTATAGATGAGATCTCAACTAAATTGGGAATTTTTTTAATTCCTTAGACTCATACTTAGCATAGATAGCAGTGGATATCTCATGACCCAATATAGGCCCGGATCGAGACATGGGACAAGGAGCCTCGAGAGATTTCAAGTCGACCCATGGCATGAATATACATCTAACTCAATCAATAAAACGGAATACTTGACATAATAAACATAATAGGAATCTCATCAAAACATAACATCGAAGTCGTAAATCACATGATACATGACAAGTTAATTACTACATATATTCTGAAAGCCTCTACATAACTGATGGGTTGATGGGATAACACCCCCAACTAACCCGAGAAGTCATAAAACCGAATGTGTAAAGATAAATGATAGCAAATGGTCCTTGGGAGATGAGGACTCACCACTAGACTGGATGCTAACATTGGAACCAGCTAATGGAGGGGTTGAGGCTGAAAATCGGAGCCTGTATCATAAAACAATACCAACATAGAGTATGGGATCAGTACGTGGAATGTACCGAGTATGAAAAGTAAGTAAAATGGACATTTAAAATACATAAAATCTCATAAGAGTGGGAAAACATGCTCATAACATAAATATCATAACATAACATAAGGCTTAAGATTTTCAAAACATTTTCAAATCAGTGATAATCATAATAATAGAAGAAAAGCTTCATTAAACATGACTTGAGCCAAAGTAATATGAACATAACAATGCATAAATCATGAGGAACATTGGGAGATTCTTATAACCGACATACCCCATATGAGCACACATGGAGCCCGACCTGTAAACCCCTAATCGAGAGGGTGTTCGTACCTTGCAAAGGGTAGAACTATAAAAAAAGGTGCGATATCACTCATGAAAGGCCCATTTGGGCAAAGGGAGCAGTCTCAAGGGAGGTCCCAGCCAAATAATTTCATAATCACAATTAGCTNTGCGATATCACTCATGAAAGGCCCATTTGGGCAAAGGGAGCAGTCTCAAGGGAGGTCCCAGCGTAACATACGATGGCGCGTAGTTTTGAGACTCAGAGCAAAACCTGAGCCCTGAACCTACTCAGTGTTAAATACTACTCCCAAAACATATATAGTTCTCATAGGATAATATACATGAAATTTATGGACTAGTAAAATCATGATAATCATAAGCATGCTTGAAAATACGTGAACTAGCCATGAAATAAGGCCCATGAATCAGCCAGAGTCATAAATCATAAATCATGAGGTTCATGTATACTTTTAAAACATGTATATAGTTGATATTCATAAATTTATGATGAGAATTTGAGAGATATCATATCATAAGTCATAAAGGGTTAATGAAAATCAACATCAAAGTAGAATCATAACTTGAACTTCCATAAAACATGCATAATTGGCATAATTTTGTAGAGATTTAAATCCACATGTTTTTAATTAAAATAGTTGTAAAATCTTCCTATGATTCATAAAATATGAATTTATACATCAGAGGAATTAACCCATAGATAGATCATTAGGATTTCGTAAGAATTGGGATAAAACCCCATAGAATTTTCAATAGAATTTCATGATTTAGAGAGAGATTGGGCATGGGTGTGAATAAATTCAACCATTCATAACCCTACATACCTGAAGGGATCTGATTCTCACACTTCCTTGATAGCCCAAAGAGAATTAGAGAAATTGGAGAAATTCTCCAAGCTTGATCTCCAAGGGAGAGTTCTAATTTGCATGCATGGAATTGTAAGGCTTAGAATAGATTTAACACTCTAAAAACCCTACTAACTGAGCTTAAAAAGACGTAGTTTTGGACTTAGGAGCCTATAAATTGCGAAAATGTCCTTAATGGTTCGACATAAAATCTCATATTGCCAGAAACGACGAGTCGTTAGGCAAATCACGAGTTGTTTGCTAACTCGTTAGGAAAATGATGAGTCGTTTGCTTAATCCGTGAAGTACATTAGAATTTCCCGTTGCTTCTCAAACCACGGGTCACTTAACGACGCATTAGGCAAATAACGAGTCATTTTCTTAATCCTTGAAGTACACTGGAATTTCCCACTACTGCTCAAACCATGGGTCACTTAAAGACTCGTTAGGCAAATGATGAGTCATTTTCTGACTCATTAGCGGATATTTCTATCTTTACAAATGACGGGTGATTTGCTGACTCGTTAGCAAGACAACGAGTCACTTAACAACTCATTAGGCAAATGAGGAGTCATTTGCTGACTCGTTAGAGGATATTCTGATCTTTACGAATGACGGGTGATTTGCTAACTCGTTACCGAGACGATGAGTCACTTAACGGCTTGTTAGGTAAACGATGGGTGATTTGATGACTCATTATGAGCCCTAGTGCAGAAAATTCTATTTTCTCTGTTTCAACTCCCTGGTCTGATCTTAGGTTTTTCGGGGAATTACAGGATATTTTACATTCTCTTATTTTTCAACCACAAGAATGTTTATGCCTTGGGTTCTTTCAAAAACCAAAGCCAATTCAAGTAATCAACCACACAAACTTGAGGAAGGACTAGCTATTTCTAGCCTTGACCTCTAATGAAGTGAAAATATAGGTTTTAACTATCTTTCGCTTAATTCCACACACAGACACTCCAATTCCTCACTATTATCTTCTCACCCAATTCTCACCTTTCTCTCTTAAGCAAAAGCAGGAAAAGTAAAGCACAATTCATGTTTGTAAACCATCAATTTTGGTAATTATAACTTGGGAGAAGATAATAGATCTGTAATTTCAATAAGGATTCAAGAGAAATTTATAAAAACTTAATCAAATTAACAAACCCCCAATGAATATACCTTTAGCTAGCAAATTAGTCAAGCATATTTAAAGATAGAGAGAAGATATCAAGGGGATTCCCCTCACATTCATCACATTAGCTTAACAAATTTGCTTCACAAGATCTTACAACAATGGTGGAATTCCCCGAAAATGGGTTAAAGAAAAAAAAGAATATACGTACTAACTCTACAATTCTATGGTGAAAAGATTCTACCAAAAGTTCTATGAAGAAGATGAAGTCTAGATTATCAAATGAGTGGTGTACAATGAAAGTTATGTAGATATCTGTACATTCTTGTGTACAACTTTCCCCAAATGCCTTTGAGGCTTTTAGATGCTTTGGAGGCCTTTTTAGACCTTTTTACCCTTCCATAGATGGCCTCTCTTGTGAAGAACCGGCATTTTGCCGGTGTCAATCCGTGGAGCACCAAACTGTAGCTGGTTGACAACAGTGTACTAGCAGGAGGAACCGGCTGTTCAATGGGTGTTTAGCCGATGCCATTCTGCCAAGAGCTGGTTAAATAGTCTTTCTGGGCAGTAGCTTCT
>JACEIK010011469.1:0-10045 GCA_018107945.1 Datura stramonium | reverse complement strand
CCAGCTTTTTAATGGTTCTGTCGGCCATCAGTAGCCGCATAATAGTCGGTGTGGGGGTTCTCAAGCCTAACTTTTTGAAGACTGCTAGTGGCATCAAATTTATGCTAGCTTCCATGTCACAAAGCGCCCTTGCAAACTACACATCCACAATGGTGCAAGGTATAGTAAACGCACCTAGGTCTTCCTTCTTTTGAGCTAGGACCCGTGTAGTTTTGGCACCACAGTGGTGCAAATTATCGGAAGGTTTCAAATTTACAGTCCTTTTCCTGGTGATGAGGTCCTTCATGAATTTGGCATATCCAGGCATCTTCTCAAGTGCCTCAACTAATGGGATGTTCACCGACAAGTGCTTAAGCATGGAGATAAATTTTTGATACTTCCCATCTACGGCTTTCTTCTTCAACCGCTATGGATAAGGAAGAGGAGGCCTAGGGATCACTGTAATCTTTTTTTGTGCCTCCTTCTCCTTCTCATGGGCAGCTCCTTGCTCCTTTTTCATTGCTTGGATCAGTTATCACATTTGAATCCCCAACCAAATTTGGGTATTCAAAATCTGCTACACTGTCATCATTCATCAAGACGGGCTTCTCTGACTCCTTAATTACAACTGGCCTAGGAGGATCAACTGTGGTCTTCACCCTCCTAGTAGTGACCGCCATGCAATGACTGTCATTTTTTGGATTTTGCACTGTGTTGCTGGGAAGTGTGCCTTTCTGCTTCTGATTCATTGCAACAGACATCTGACTCATCTGCTGCTCAATCTTCCTGATCGCCAAGGCATGTGACTCCACCTTTTGATTTAAACCAAAAATATCAGCGCGGAGCTCCTTAAAGTGGCCATCTGCTGTCTCCATTTGCTTGAGTACTTGGGACAGCATGTCTTCAACCCTTGAACCACTGGATTCTGGCTCACGGTTTCGTGGAGGAACATACAGACTGCTCCTATCATTTTTGAACTACTCGCGCTTCTTCCAGTCTCCATTATCTCGGTATTGGCCCCGGTTGTAATTATTATCCTTGTAAAAGTTCTGATCTTGGTTCCCTTGACCTTGACACCAAGAGTCTTGGTTAGACCCCTGGGTGTTGTTCCAGAAACCCTCCCTATGATAATTTAAATAATTAGCTTCTTCCTCATACTCAGATTCACATCCATCATTTCTCGGGGCCTTGCCCTGAGAACCCACAACATTAACTTTCTCTACTCCGACTCCCATCAAGTGCTTGGAAAGAAACCTCATAGTGGTTTTTATATCTGCAATATCTTGATCACGCTCCTCATCATTTCTCCTCTATTCTGCAGACATACCAACCGTATAAGAACCAGCCGGAATCTCCGACTCTCTAGTGTGCCATGCTCGATTGGTTTTGGTGATCCTGTCTAGTAGCCTTTGCATAAGTGTGGCTCATAAAGGTTCCTCCGGATACGGTATCATCCACTACCTTGGTGTTGGCATTCAGAGACCTATAAAAGATCTCCAACAATGTATCATTCGGAATCTTGTGATTTGGCACCCTTTTGAGCTTTTTGTTGAAGCGCAGCCAGGTCTTGTGAAGTGCCTTAGAATTTAGTTGTCTGAAGTTATATATTTCAACTTTCAACTACAACTCTTTGGATGGTTTGAAGAATCTTTCAAGAAAATCTCTCTTAAGTTCTCCCCAAGTAGTGATGGAATCATTCGGCAGCTCAACCAACCACATCGTTGCTTCACTCCCTAATGAGAAGGTAAATAATCTCAGTCTGATTTCGTCCTGGCTCACTCCCGGTTGTTTATATACCTTATATATACCCGTGAAATTTGTCAAGTGAGCGTGGAAATCATCGGATGCATGATCCGCAAATATTCCCTTCATATGGAGTAGTTGGATCATTGCACTAGTAATATCAAACTTTGCCCCAGAAGGCAAAGGAGGAGGGACTATAGCTCCAGTGGCACCAGCTTCGTCTATATCGGCATCATCCTCCTCATCAAAATACTGATTTCTCTAGTGTTCTGTACCTCTTTGTCGTATAGCTCGCTCTTCTTCTGCAGCTAGACATTGCTCTTCAGCAACTCTAGCTAACTCACGATCTCTAGCCCAAGCTTGTTCTTCAGCCAACATTCTCGTTGTGGCTTGGTCCACGGTTTCCTGCTCTTTGTTTTTGGCCATTCTTCTCAGGTTTTTGAATGCCTGCTTAAGTTCGTGATCAATTGGAACTAGACGATTTCCTTGGCTTCTAGTATCGGGAATGCACAAACCTAAGACCTGTTAAGTAAAAAAACAATAAAAGAAAAAATGAAAAAATAATAAGAAACAATAATAAAGCAAACACAATTAACAAAATCTCTAGCCGTATTCCCCAGCAATAGCGCCTAAATTTGATGTAGCCCAAATTACACCTCGCAATTGATATAAAGCGGTCGATTGTCAAATATAGAACCCAACAAAGGCTGAGGTCAATCCCACAGGGAATATGGTAATAACTTAAGTTAATGCGAATAGCTGCTACTATTGAGTTAATTATTTCCTACAGGGGGAAAGAAATAGAATAATAAACAAAAGTAAAACTGTTGAATGCATAGATCAAATTCGGTTTGTATTCAATTAACGAGTTGACTAGGATTGTGTTCCCCAAGACTTCATAACCACAAGACTTATACACTAGTGATCTATTCCGGTGTTTAACATGTAATATCCATAAGTTAGGTTCACCTAAATGGTTGGTCCCCTACTTAGATGATTATCACCATGCAACTTGGTTCGTATATGGGTGTACTTTAGTTAACCCTTACCCTTAATATTGGATTATCTATCCCCAGACAAGTTTAATCTATTAGATGAGGGTTGATAGCCTCAAATCTCCGTTGTTAATCCCTTTTCCCATTCATTCCCTCCTTGGTCTGGTAAGTAAGAATAAGGCAAGTTCTAACATTTGCAACCGTTAAAAATCAATTAAAATGAAGGAACAAACAATACATGCATAAACTCCGTTCAAGAATCACTAAGTATTTAACCTATGTGTGTTAATTCATCTTGGTTCCCACAACCCTAGTTATGGGTTTAGCTACTCATGCTTGTATGATCACAATCACAAAATATTGAATAAAATCATAATTGCAACTTACAATTTATCGTAGAAGAAAAACCAAGTAGATTGAATAAAACTCCAAAATTGATGAGTAAATTCCAATGTTGCTTTTGATCCTCAAATTCAAGAATAAAATTATAAACCTTATTTCTTGACTCAAGAATAACTCAAGGCATATAAGAGTGCATCCATTTATAAGAAACGAATGACGACCTTATTTCTTGACTCAAGAATAATCATACAACACCAAAATCTTACTTGAAAAATAATAATAACCTCCTTCTCTACAAAAATAAACCTAAACTATGTATTTATAGTTCCAAGAAAACCTTTTTATAACTAAAATTTGAAACCAGGTCTGCAGTGGCCATGAGCTAGGTGATGAATCGTTGGGACCTCTGGCGAGTCGTGCCTTGCTAAAAATAGTTGTCCTCAGCATCGTACCCAGTTGTGGCAACGGGTCACCAAACGACTCATCGTGCTTGGGCATGAGTCATTAGGCCCCTCGTGGTCTAACTCTTCCAAAATTTTGGTGCACCTTATGGTTGGTTCCACTGATCTGCCAATGAGTTGTTTAGTCAACTAATAACTCGTTAAGTCTATCGTTTACTCCACTGGTTACTTTGGCAATAATTTCTCTCCCAATTTTCACGACTCATTACCAGATGTAATGAGTCGTTCCCTCAACCCGTCAGGTACACTGTCTTGCATCTTTAAAATTCATCTTTTACCCACGCCTTCAGCAATGAGTCGTGCTTCTTGCCAATGACTCGTGAAGTGCCTGGCAATCACCCTTTCAATTATTTTCAGCATAAATTTCCCCAATTCACTTCCGAACCTATTTTCCTACAACATTAAACACAGAACACATCATACCTATATAAACATACGGGAATGTGCATAATATTTTGGTTTTAAGTGTCGAAAGTGTTGTAAAATCACAGCACATCAACAGCATCGGGTTCACAGTAGAAAGGGTTAGACAAGAGTAGATTCACTGTACCACCTTGTCCTATTTGTAGTCGATGTCATCTTGGGGTATGCAGGTATGGTTCTACTGCATGTTACACCTGTGGACAAGAGGTTAACTTGATGAAGGACTATCCATCCAGGGGTCAGAGTGATCGGGACCGATAGGACAGATCTTCAGTAGGGTCACGTGCTCTAGCATCTCCAGTAGCGCGTAGGCCCTCATCTCCAGCAGGTAGAGGCCGAGGTAGATGAAGGACCTTGAGTTAAAGTACTGGTCTGGATCGCACTTATGCTTTACTGGGACGACAGGAGTCAGAGTAGTCGTCGGATGTTGTGACAGGTATGCTGGACATTTTCTCTCATTCCGTGTATGCTTTGATAAACCCAGGTTCCACTTTATCTTATGTTACACCATTGGTGGCCCGAAAATTCAATATCACACCAGAATTGCTTCAGCAACCTTTTTCAGTGTCCATGCATGTTGGTGATTCTATTATAGCAAAAAGGATCTATTGGTGCTTTACGTAGAGGTTGTTGGTCGCCAAACTTCGGCAGATTTAGTGGAACTAGACATGATTGACTTTGATGCAATTATGAGTATGGATTGGCTAGCACCATGTTACGCCAATGTAGAATGTTGGACCAAGACTGTCCGGTTTCACTTTCTAGGGGAGGTAATATGGGAGTGGAAAGGCAATGCACTCACGCCAAAAGGTAGGTTTATATCCTATCTTCGGGCGAGAAAGTTAATAGCAAAGGGTTGCATTTATCATATTGTCGGGGTTCAAGATGTCCAAGAAGAATCCCTGACTCTCCATCCCATTCTAGTAGTCAATGAATTTCCAGATGTGTTCCCAGATGAACTTCCTAGTATTCCCCCAGAATGGGAAATCAATTTTGCTATCCACCTATTACCAGATACTCAGCCTATGTCCATCCCTTCGTACCGTATGGCTCTTGCTGAGCTTAGAGAATTGAAGGAATAGCTAAAAGATCTACTGGATAAGGGCTTCATCAGGCTGAATACTTCACCATGAGGTCTGCCAGTTCTGTTTGTAAGAAAGAAGGATGGCTCCCTCTGCATGTATATAGATTACCGGCAGCTAAATAAAGTCACCGTCAAAAATAAGTACCCGTTTCCCAGGATGGATGATTTGTTTGATCAGTTACAAGGGGTGAAGTATTTCTCTAAGATCGACTTAAGGTCTGGGTACCATCAGTTTTGGGTTCGATAGAAAGATATCCCTAAAACGCCCTTCAAGACTAGGTATGGCCATTTTGAATTCCTAATCATGTCCTTCAGATTGAGGAATGCTCCTACAGTTTTCATGGATCTGATGAACAACATCTTCAGGCTGTATGTAGATTTGTTTGTGATAGTGTTCATTAATGACATTCTGGTGTATTCTCGTTCAGAAGCAGAACACCGAGATCATCTACGAACAGTACTCCAAATTCTCAAGGATCGCCAATTGTATGAAAAATTTTCTAAATGCGAGTTTTGGCTGAATTTGGTATCCTTTCTGGGTCATATTATGTCGGATAATGGTATTCAGGTAGATTCACAGAATATTGAGACAGTAAAGACATGGCCTAGAACTACAACTCCTACTGAGGTACGCAGTTTCATGGGATTGGCTGGGTATTACAGAAGATTTGTAGAAGGGTTTTCTACCTTATCAGTGCCTTTGACCAAGTTAACTCAGAAAGCAACTAAATTTCACTAGACTAAAGCATGTGAGCAGAGTTTCTAGGAGTTGAAAATTAGATTGACTTCAGCACCAGTACAAGCTTTTCCGGAAGGATCAGAGGGTTATGCAGTGTGCTGTGATGCTTCGGGCGTCGGGTTAGGATGTGTTTTGATGCAACATGATAAGGTAATTGCTTGTGCTTCAAAACAGCTGAGGAAACATAAAAAGAACTATCCCACCCATGACCTAGAGTTAGCGGCAGTAGTCCACACCTTAAAAATCTAGACACTACCTGTATGGGGTGCACGTAGACATTTCCAATGATCATAAGAGCCTTTAGTACATATTTACACAGAAAGAGTTGAATCTACGGCAGCGTCGCTGATTAGAATTATTGAAGTACTATGACGTGAATATTTTATATCATCCAGGGAAGGATAATATCGTAGCAAATGTCCTTAGTCGTACATCAATAGGGAGTTTAGTGCACTTGAGGCCCAAACAGCGGGAGCTGGCTCGAGAATTGCACCAGTTAGCCAGTTTGGCCATCTGAATAGTAGACTCGAGAGACAGTGGAGCAGTGATTCACAATACTGTAATATCATACCTGGTCGTAGAAGTAAAATAACAACAGTACGAAGATCCTAACCTGGTACAGCTTAGATATAAAGTTCATCGAGGGGAAGTAGCAGCTCTTGCGGTAACCGAAGACGGGGTCTTAAGATGTAGGGGTCGCCTCTGCGTTCCAGATGTGGCAGGACTTCGCCAACAGATCATGTCAGAGGTACATTATTCCCATTATTCTCTTCACCCAAGTTCAAAAAAGATGTATCATGACATAAAAGAGATTTATTGGTGGCTGGGAATGAAAAAGGGAGTAACAAAATTTGTAGGACAATGCCCTAACTGCCAGTAGGTAAAGGAGGAACATCAAAAACCCGGCAGGTTGACATGGGAGTTAGCGATGCCTATGTGGATAGGAAGTAATCAATATGGATTTTGTGACAGGGTTACCCCGTACCAGGTGCACATTTGATTCTATCTGGGTAATTTTCGATAGATTGACGAAATCAGCTCATTTTAGGCCAGTTAGAACCACCTTCTCAGCCGATGACTATGCTGAATTGTATATTAGAGAAATAGTTCAACTGCATGGTCTCCCAACTTTTATCATTTTTGACAGAGGGGCCAGTTCACAGCTAGAATTTGGCAGTCATTTCAGAAGGGCTTGGGAACACACGTTAATCTGAATATAGCATTCCATCCTCAAACAGACGAGCAGGCAGAACACACAATTTAGACGCTCAAGGATATGTTACGAGCATGCGTGTTAGACTTCGTAGGCAGTTGGGATGAGCATTTACCCCTTATTGAATTTGCTTACAATAACATTTATTATTCAATAATCCAGATGGCACCTTATGAAGCCCTATATGGGCGGAAGTGCAGATCCCCAGTTGGTTGGTTCGAGGTATGAGAATCAGAGTTAATTGGACTAAACATAATCCACCAGTCAGAAGAGAAAGTAAAGCTTATCAGAGAGCACTTGCCAACAGCTCAGAGCCGCCAGAAATCCTTCTCTGATATGTGGCATAGGGCCGTGGAATTCAATGTTGGTGATTGGGTGTTTTTGAAAGTTTCGACCATGAAGGGCGTAATGAGGTTTTGTAAGAAGGGAAAGCTTAGCCCTAGGTTTATTGGCCACTATCGGATCCTCTGGAGAATAGGCCAACTGACATATGAGTTAGACTTACCTCCAGAGTTGGAGTCTGTTCACCTGGTCTTTCATGTATTGGTGCTGCAAAAGTGAATAGGGGATCCGTCCTGAGTTTTTCCAGATGAGGACGTCCAGGTTAATGAAGAGTTAGCCTACGAAGAGGTTCCAGTGGACATACTAGATCGACAAGTTCCCAGGTTAAGAACTAAACACGTCGCCTCTGTTAAAGTATTGTGGAGGAACAGGAATAGAGAAGAGATGACCTGGGAAGCTGAGGATGACATGAAATCTAGATATCTTCACCTATTCCAGGGCTGATATAGGTTATGCAGTTAAGGTGAGGTTATTGTACATTTGTTATTTCACTGCTTATGTTATCAGTTTGTTGTTTAACTACCCCCTTATTATTATCTAATAGTTGTTATAGTGTCCTGCGAGGTGCCTATGTTGGACTTTTCTGTGTTTCAAATTTCCGAATAGTCCATAATACAGAGGAAACTCTGCCGAAATTTTTCTAAATCCTGGATAAGAGAGTTAACTTCCTTAAGCCTGAGAATGTCATTCGAGGACGAATGTTCCTAGGGGGGAGGATGTTACACCCCATAAAATTTAGTGATTAGTAAGCGTATGCGTGGATTTGTGATGAATAAAGAGTGTACGATGCGTGTAGAGAAACCTCAGAAGTAGGATCGGGCGAGGCCAGGCCGCGAAGGGCCAGCACGATGCGCCAGCCGGCAGGACATCGACCAGTGCAGTGCGCCAGCACACTAGCTCTATGAAGGGCGCGATGCGAGGTGACCCCTGCCACTGCCCTAGCCTATATATAAGGCTCCTCCTTTTAATTATAGTTCATTTCCTTCAAATAGTTTCGTCCAGAAAGAGAGAGATACAAAGAATTCAATTAATTTTCGCCCGATTACGCTTTTAAATGCCATTCAAATTCAAATTAACTTCAGGTATCGAGTTCTAAGCCTACAAGGAGCATTACTACAGATTTATTTTCTCGAAATTCGCTCGGAAAATCGTAACCCCGCCAAGCAAAAGTTGTCATAATTTCTCTAAACTAATTTCTATACGATCATAGGCATCAAGTAAGCATTTCTCCCTTCTGAACCCTCGGGAAATTATAGGTGTTTGACCGTGTTTTACATAGTTGAATTACAATTGTTATTAGTATTAAAAGTTATTATTTTAAGCTGAATTTGGTATTGAAATTAATATCTTTCTCCCAGTATTATTATAGTTGAAAAGAGTTGACGAATACAAGTTGAAACTCATCAGTTGTTCGCGAAACAACAATCGAGGTATGTTAAGGCGAATTCCTTCGGCAAGTTAGTTTCGATAGTACTATAATGCAGTCTGAGTCCCAGTAAGAAAGCCAGAAGTCTTATTATTGTAAATAGCTGTTGTTATTAGTTGAGATCAGTACTTGTGTTTAGTTTGGGATTGACTTTGCCCTGTATAGCCTTCCATGACCAACCCAGGGTTACTAGTTGTGTCGTAGCCAGCCAGGGGATAGATGATGTCGCTCCAAGGAGCGGTATGCCATCCGGGAGGGACAAAGATAAGGTCCGAGGACTATATATAGTCCATTCCATGGCTGGAGTACTTTTATTCCAGATTGGCACCACACCCTCATCGAGCCTGGTGCTTGAGGTGCAGGTATCAGGTGTAAACCCCGGGAATGGCTAAGAATAGAGCCGGGGGTTAAATTTAAAAAGTGCAGAAAAACTAGCAAAACATCATAGAACGGACCACAGAATGGCTTGTGGTATCAAACCATGAGTCGTTGTATGGTGTCCTTGGTTGGGGAAAGGATGGTGTCAGTGGAGACCACGGGAGATGTGATGATTCATTGTGGGAAACAACGAGTCATCGTTAGCAGTCGTAGGAAGGAGATAGGCTATTTAGGTGACTTTCAATGGTCATCCCAACGACCTATTAGAATAGACCACGAGTCGTTGGTTGTGGTTGTCGTTTGAGTTTTAGTTTTTCTAGTGGACTCTCTGGGGATAACAATGGTCCATTGTTTCTTATGATGGGTCGTGGTGTGACCCTTTAGGAGAAGAGATGCCAAGGTTCAGGGGGTTAACCACGGGCGATGTGATGAGTCGTTAGTTGAAGGTATGGGTCGTCCTAACGATCCGTTGTTTGGGTTCTGAGAATGGGTGATATTGGGCGTATTTATACGACCAAACTCCATATTTTCAACCCGTTGTGAGTCTGAATAGGGAGAATATTGATGTATTCGCTCATGTAGAGTTAATTAAAGTTATTCTTCTTTTTTTATTTCGGATTAATAATTGTGTGGTGACTAATTGCACGTGGAGAAGAAAGTGGCGAAACTGGAGGAGCAAGCCAAACTCCGAGGGATAATAGGATAATATCTGGAGGGCGTAAGGAGAAATTTAAAGTTCCCCCACCGTGTCACACTAAGGATGGTCCGCATCGAACAACGTGCCACATAAAATGGGAGGAAGACTAAAATGATGAAAAATGGGAAGGCACAAAATAGTGAACCTTCGTGATGGCTCCGTGGCACGGATCCTGACCTCTGCGATGGCCTCTGTGCCACGTTGTTGTACCCGGATTCCAGTG
>JACEIK010011467.1:0-36603 GCA_018107945.1 Datura stramonium | reverse complement strand
TTTGCTGTTTTTTTTCTGCAGTACCTCGACGTGACATGAGCGTGAAAGGGGTTCAAGAATCAGTTTTCTTTTTATAAGGGCTAAAATCACTTATTTTGGCACATGCTGAGATAATAGCTATTCATGAAGCAAACCGAGAATGTGTGTGGTTGAGGTCCACGATACATCTCATTAGAGAAAAATGTGGTTTGAAATGTGAAAAAGTACCCACAATTTTATATGAAGATAATGTCGCATGCATAGCACAATTAAAGGAAGGATTTATAAAAGGAGATTGAACGAAGTACATCTCTCCAAAATTTTTCTACACACATGAGCTCCAAAAGAATGGTGATATCAACATGTAACAGATTTGTTCAAGTGACAATGTGGCTGATTTATTCACCAAGTCTCTACCAACTGCAATTTTCAAGAAGATGGTGCAGAAGATCGGGATGCAAAGATTCAAGGAAGTTCTAATTAGGGGGGTTAATACACGTTGTACTCTTTTTCCCTTACGAGGTTTTGTCCCACTGAGTTTTTCTTGTAAGGTTTTAATGAGGCAGCCAAAATGCATATTATTAGATATGTGTACTCTTTTTACTTCACTAGATTTTTTTCACTGGATTTTTTTTAGTAAGGTTTTAACGAGGCACATTGTCTATCAAATAGACATCCAATGGGGAGAATAGACATCCAATGGGGAGTGTTATAAATATATTCTAATTATGGTGAATGTCTATTTTCCTAAAAGGAAAATTAGAATTAGTAACTTTGGGTCCAAGTTAATTTCCTATAAATAAAGGGGCTTTCTATTCATTGTAATTGATCTATTTAATCTCTCAAGAGAATCCCTTCAAGAGAAATAAGAACTTCTCTCCTTCTTTACAATACTCTTGTTCTTCTTTATTTCATAATAAAATTATAGTAATCTCATCATTAATTTTTATTTTAATACTAATAACAAATTTAATAAAATAAAAAAATATTTACTTTTAATCTTTTTTCGAGTTGAAGTAGGATAAATATTTGCTAATATATTTCCTCAGATTTTAAAGTTAAAATAAAAATAAGAATCAATAAAATTTTATCAAACAATATTTTAAAGATATTTTATAATTTAAAGTAATGTAATAAATTTTCGTGTTTTATGATATTCCAATTGTTATATCTTAACCTTTACCTTCTTCCATTCAAAAGATTAAGAAATAAAAATATTTTCTATTTTATTAGATTTTTTTATCATTATCTAAATAAAAATTAACAACGAATTATTTGTGATTTTATATATATGAAAATTAATAATGTGTTACAATATTTTTATTAAAAATAACGTGTTTAAAATATTTATTAGAAAATGGACATTTTTAACTCAAAAGAATGAGTGCATTTTTGGACTAAACTATTAACAAGAGGGGGCATATTTGGACCAAAACATTAACAACATAAGCATTTTTGGATCAAACTATTAATAGAGTGACATTTTATTCAATTTCACATAGTTTAAGAGTATTTTTAACCCTTTTCCCAAAAAAAAAAAAACCATACAAGCTCTATCCATTCACCAGATTCTCTTATTCAAAAATGAGGTTTCATTATGTTCAAGTGCAGTCACGACTTGCAACATGAATTTTGAATGGAAGTATAATTTGTTTATTTGTTTACTTATTACTTTTGTTGGTTTTTTAAAATTAAATTATATATATATATATATATATATATATATATATATATATATATATATATATATATCTTTTATTACCAGTTCTTCAAGAGTGCTATTTGAATACATGAGATTCATATTATGTCATTCGATCTAGTGGGATATCGTGAGTTATATTTAATTTTTTTTATTATTTTCTATTTTTGTATTTCTACAAACATGTATTCTGCGTTTTTTTTCTTTTTTTTTCTTGCTCAAGATGACATGCATCTAACTCCTATATAAGCCCTACATAGTGGATCTTCTTTGTTATCATACTAGCATTGAAATTTTCATCCTACTATGGTAATTTTATGATGTGAATTATTTTAACAAAATACTTTGGTCTTATTGATCATATTTTTTCTAGTCCTAAAAAAATATAATTGATATTTTGTGTTATTTTTCAGGATTTGAAAATTTTCATGGACTTTTTGAATTTATTTGATCGAAAGCAACCAATTTGGATATCATGTCTACCCGATTTATTATACTATATTTCTCCTTTATTTGTGAATTTATTATTCAAATATAATTTAAAACGTGACATGATAAAATGAAATTAATTAAGAAGATGTCACATGAAATTTGAAATAATTATTATAGCAATTACTTACTCTTTTCATTTTATATGATAGAATTTTACTTAACGTGTATGATGTAATACTACTTTCCTTAGACTATACGTGCAATTTAGAATTTGAAGGGAACTTGATAGAACTTACGTATGCCGAACAATTCTACATCAATTGTTCTATTGATTGTAATTTGAATAACTCTACAAATTATTTATTTCTCTAGTTTAAATATAAACAATTCCTATTTGACGAATGGAGAGAGTGGGTGTTGATTTGTATCAAGAACTAGTTGATGAAAAATGGTGTATATGCACGTATTGGAATTCGTAGATATCTTGGCCACTTGCTAATAATAGTTTAAGTTTGTGCATTATTATAAGGTTATGCGATTGCGCTCGTAACAACTTTGCACAATCTAATAATTGAATTGGTACAAAGCTTATAAATTGTAATGTGTTTTAAGTGCTCAACAATTTTTGTTAGATGTTATGCCAAATTATTTTGTTACAGAAGACTAATTTCTAACTTGGTGATCGTTAATTAAGAGCTAATTATTGGTTAGAACCTCAATGTTTAGAGTTGCAATAATGCATTAATCATACCAAGCAAGAATGGCACATTCTAATATATCCAAAAAAACTTCATTTTTGGCTTTTGACTTTTTTTCTTCTTTTAATTTATTAATATGTTGCGTTTCAATAATCGTACCAATTCTTAAAATAATTAAAACAATATTTATGTGATATTTATTTTATTTTTTCATGTGTGTTATCTAAGTTAGATAAAAAAATTATACTTCATTATAATATTTTCTTGTAATATTGTCACTTGATCTTTTAAATTCTAATAATAGTAATAGTGTCATACTTGGTTATTGTCTTTTTTCAAATTGTAATACAATATAGGTCATATAATTCTTTTTTTGAAAGGTGAAGGTCTAAAGGTTAGTCTTATATTTGGTTATCTTAGGATCATAAATTTTAAAATTATTATTTTAGAAATTCACTAATGCAATTCATAACCGTGTGAAGGGCGGTTCATTTCACTAATTTCAACAAAGTAAAATGATTTTCACGCCTTCTTTTCTGTCTTTATTATTTTTCCTTTAATTACGATTCCAATCAATCTGCGAAAAGATAGGAACCCAAATTAGCTTTTCTTTTAAAACTCTGAAAACCCCACAATTTCTGACATCTTCCTTGGAATAAATAATTTCATTTTTGTCCTTTAATTTCACTCTTTATTTCTGAAAAATAGCTGTAGAATATCCCGACTGTTACCATTAGTTGATTTGGTGTTTTTTGTTCTCAAATTTCTATAAAAAAAAAGAATAGTTTCTCTGTTTAACTCGATAAGTCTTCAAACTTCGGCAGAACTTAAGCTTCATTTATTGGATATTTGGCTATTTTTTTTATTTTTTAATTTTATCTTTGGTGTTTGGAATTAGGGTTGGGCGTTCAGTTCGGGTTCGGTTCGATCAAAGTTTGTCTGGCCAATTGTTGATTTTAAAAAATGTGCACCATACACCGAATCAAACTAGTTCGGTTTGGTTTTTTTTCTTAACCTTTGATTCGATTTGAATCTCGGTATTTTTAATATATGATTTTTCGATGCAAACAAGAAACAAAATTATCAAAATATTTATGTGAAACAAATGTGTTCAACAATGCTTTTTCGTATAACTTCTACAACAATCAATAACTTAACACATTAATTTAAAATATTAAGAATAAAATATAATTGAAACTTAGAAACTAACTACTACCTAACACTAACAATTAACATTTCTTGATTTATGGGACCTAATAGTGATAACGTATTGTAATTATAAAGCTTGACGGAAGTAAATTTTTAGATTAAACTTGTACTGTTGGGTTGAGTTAGGACTTGAGTTGGGTTGGGTTAAATGTAAATATGAAATAAAGGTCAAAACCTCAAGTGGGTTGAGTCTTAAAACTTAAATATAAATATTATTTTAAAATATAATTAATAAAATTTTGGTTCCTTCGGTGCACCATAGAACCGTGACTCTCACGAACATCAATCGAAAATCGAACTTTCCAAAAAATCGAATCGAACCGAAAAACCGACTAATTCGATTCGATTCCGATTTTTCGATTCTTCGGTATTTATGGTCACCCCTATATGGAATACAGGAAAATTATGGGTTTTTTGAGTACAAGAAGCAGAAAGTGATTTTTTAAAAATTTTTGTTGTTAATTTTCTTGGTGATTTGGTATAATGGAAGAAGGAAACTATGATTAGCAGCGGAGTTACAGTTGGGGGTTCAGATGTTCCATCAGACTACCATATGGCTCCAAGGACCACTGAGAATTATAGCCATATGATCGGATCAGCTCAACTAGCAGTAGCAACCAAGGTGGGTGTGGATGTCTCACCAGTATCGGCAGTGACCACAACTGCTTCTTTAGCACTGACAACTCTGAAGAAAAAATGAGGTAGACCCAAAAGTATACGGACCAGATGGGTCAGTTGACAAGCCTATTTCTCCAAAGCCAATTTTATCCGTCGCACCATCTCCGGTGATTGATTTTTCGTCTGAGAAACGGGCGAAAGTCCGGCCAGTTGATCACCAACTATTAAGGTGTATCAGCCTAAATTGATATTGAGAATTCAGGTAAAGATTAAAAGATATCTTCTGGATTAGTAATACTTATTTTGTTTCGTTATATATGTGCAGAAGTTTTGAATTCTTGTATCTTTTGATCTGTTTTAATTGTGCAATTTAGTGTTTGGTGTTTGGATTTAAGTCTGGGTTATAAACATGGGACCTATGAATAGATGCGTAAAAATTACCTGCATAGCATGTTTAAATCAAAATCAGTAAATATAAAACATGTCTTAGCATTATAAATTTTTAAAACTATTATGGTTATGTAACATGTATTTTCACTTTGATTGTTGTTTCTTTAGGTTAATTGATTAGTTAGGTGTAAATATCTGATGCAAATAAGTATTGTGCATCAAAGGGTGATTCTGATAGTCAAATGTTTTAGGTTATGTCTGAGAAATGGAAAATCTAACTTATAGGTGCTACTTGACGTGAGTGTAACTATTGAAGTTGATTTTCTGGATTTGGTGTAGTGTTATTCCTGCTAGTAATAGAATACATGAAACAAAGTACATTCACTAATCTACAGCTTAAAGAGATAAATGGTAGGATTTAGTATGGACCTCCCTAATATACTGCTTGATAAAGGAAAGGAGTTATGTTAAATGACATTTCTTCCCTGATGGTTCAGCTACTTTTACTTCCTCATGTGACTTTTAAGTAACTAAAGTTTCTGGAAGTTCCTTACTTGAATAAACAGATTCCTTTCTTATTTCCATACCCTCTGTCCCAAGAATAATGTCACTACTATTATTTGGAGAAACCAAATATTTTTTTTTAAAATATAATTTTTCATATATATATATATATATAACGATCGAAATTAGGGTAAAGGGTCAAAAATGCTCTTAAAGTAGGTGAAATTCACCTAGTTTACCCTTCCTTAATAGTTTGGTCCAACCATGTCACTGCCATTACTTAATTAAGCAAATGCTCTTATTTCAATAATAAAATCTAACATAAGACTAATAAGCGCATATTTGGACCAACACACATACTTTAAGGTCATATTTGGTCTAATTTAGTTCCTAACTTCAATTAAGCAACAACTTGTGTAGTTGCATTTATGGAGAAGCAATTTGGTTGAAATTGTAATGAATTTATACACCAATTTAAGGTACGATATCAAGACATTATGAGCTATTTAAGCAACTTAATGTGACATTTTGTACACTTCAATTAGAAGTTATAGGTAAAGATAGAACAATCATAATGTCATAAAATAAGAAAATTTATTATGTAATGAATTTCCTTCTTATTGCTAATTTTATTTGTCTTATTGATTAATAAAAATAGTCTTTATGTATTTAAATGTGGTCTTATTTTACCCATCTTTTCATCTTTCTCTTCTTGCCGCCAATTTGTATATGGTTGAAGAGCCTATTATTTTGTCTCTACAATTAGTCTTTGCGTATTTAGACATTTTTATAGCTTAATGCTTTTTAGTTAATAGCATGTTTTGATTTAATTCTGAGATAAAACGACTAGGATAAGATGGCATGTAGTACTAAGTGTGTGGCTTAACGATTAATAAACTAATAAAAAATATGAGAAACTATTATTTAAATTTCAATAAAAATAAAAGTTCCTAAGTGATTTCCCTAGCAAGTATTTAATGAAATACTCCAAGTGTGTTTGAGTTGACTACTCTTAGTTTCACATTTAACATTGATGAAATTTAATTTGTATTGGTGATCAAAAATAGAAAAAAGAGTTCAAAACACACTTCAACTATGTCTGAATTACTCACACACTTCATACTTTATGGGGGTCCTATGACCCTCTTGGACTAATTTAAAATAAATTATTAAACCCCTAACCGTTTATGTGATAAAAAGTGTAATACACTCTCTTTGAAAGAATAAGAGTAGAAAATTTTGCTAAAATTCCATTTTCATAATTATTGTTTTTACTTTTTCTCTTTTCTTTCTCTCTCTATCTTTTTTATTCTCTTCTTCACCGCCCCTCTTCTTCAGTGCTCCATAAGTAATTCCGCCGACCTTTGCTCCGATCAAATTTTTATAATCTAAAAATAATAGTTTTTCTTCTAATCTTCTTGTTTTATCTTTCTCTCTAACTTTTTGTTAGTATCTTCACTGCTCCATAACTGATTTTGGTAACTAGTCTTGATATGGTGGAATCTCTCGTATTATTTGAAATCATTCCAACTTCAATCTCATTATACCAGAAGAAAACTCAAAATGTTTAATCCGATCCTTGCCTCCTTCATCCATCACCGGCATTTTGTCATTAAAGACGAGATAATTAATTTTTATTTTTGCCATTTTCTTTCCGCAAAATACGTAACAAAACACTATTATAATGTTCTTTAATTATATATAAATCAAAATTAATCCGCATCTACAAATAAAAATAAAATTTCATTATTGAAAAATTCTCAGTCACCGAAAAAAAACTCACTACCAAGAGGAGGTAATAGAAGTACATATATTAGCAAAACCCGCAAAAAAAAAAAAAAAAAAAGAAAATTCCTACTATGATTTTATTTTAATTAAAAAGAAAAAATTAAAAAAACATGAAATTTACATGTGGGTTCGTGCATATCACTTTTTAACACAAAGTAGAATATGACTTTTTAAGGTGATATATATTCTGTTTTAAATTAGTCCAGGGGGTCGTGACCCCACAAAGCTGATATGTGTAATGGAAGAAATTCGCATATAGTTGCGGTGTTTTGAATTTTTTTTCCTTAAAAATAAATAACATTACACCCACCACCTAATCATAGTTTAATCGACTCGCATTTACATACATATTCCAAAATGTACATAGTCGTTAGAGTAGAAAATCAAAATATGCTTCAACCTACAATGTAATGAATTTTCTGTTTTATGATATTGTGGTCATTATGTCTTTACTTAGAACTTCTAATTTAAATTGTACAAATAATACGTTAAGTTGCTTTTAAAATGGCTCATAATGTGGTTATGTGGATGCCTTACGTTTCCAGAGTAGAAAATTCACTATAATTTAACCAAATTGCTTCATAAAATGCAAACTTCACAAGTTGTTGCGTAATTAAAGTTTGAAAATAAATTGGACTAAGATTGCCCTTGAAGTTTTCATGTAGGCCCTTATTAGTTTTCTGTTAAATTTTGTGTGAAATAAGGGCATATTTGGCCCCAATTAAGTAACGGGAGGGGCATGGTTGGGCCCATTGATGGAGGGAAAATTTGGTAGGCATTTTGACCCTTTTCTATAAACTACGAATTTTAGTTGGAAAAAGATTAAATTTGCCTCTACTATGCAAAAGAATCAATTTACCCTTTATACTATCGATACAAAGATACCCCTGTCATTAGCTATATGGCTCAAATATACCTCTCCTCCCTTAAGGCTATTCAAGGTGGACACCCAATCCCGTGTGAAAATGACATTTTGATGAGGTGGATGCCATATGACATGTCATCTCAGCTGCCCAACTCATTTACCCCGCTCCACTTCATTCTTTCTTCTTCCACTCACCAAGAATTTGTATATGTATGAAATGTAATCTATGAAAAAGGAATGTTCTTAGAAGAAAGGCTCTCCCCAATATTTATTGTATCTTTACTCTTTTAGTTCACTTAATGTGTACTTTGTCCTTCTACTATACTACCCTTTCCTACCAAGTCCCCAATCACTCTAACTGCTCTAATCAAGTGAGCATCTTCACTTCATTAAGAATACAAGGTAGGATCTTCTCATCCATTCCATTCAATCAAAAGAGAAGATTCATAATCCTCTGATACCATTTTCTCCCCCTCTTTTTCATGTGTTCTTGATGTGTTTGATGGATTTGGGCCAAATTGGGGGGGGGAGGGGTTGCGAAATTCCCTTTGGTCTTGTTTTAGGGTTGTGATATAATTCCCTTATGAAAAAGGTAGGGTTTCTCAACCCCCACTATTCCTTCAAGCAAGAAAATAGTTCTACACCCGCAAGTGTTTGATGAATTGTCTAAAAGTTGTTTTCATGTCAAATTGTGAATTCTTTGAGTAGCAAGAAATTACTAAACAATCATATGAACCCGTGTGCATCAATTCAAACCATATATTTGGGGTGTCGACAGCGTCACCATGAGCCATATGCATGCCACTGACCGACGTCACGCACGACATAGGCCATGGTGTGACACTCATTCCTAAATGAGTTTTCTTGCTTTCTTTATTTCTTTTTAGATTAGTTGGCTTCTTTTCACTTTTTATAACATAATAGGAGTGAAATGTGAGGTTGTCTCGACCCATTTGACTTAATCAAGAGGTACTCTCATTCTTTTGACTCGTGAGCTTGTTCATCTTTATGTACATGTAATAGAACTAAGTGTGAGGTCCTTCCGATCCTCTTTGGTTATTAAATCATGTACTAATGGTTGAATGGGATTTATTTATGTAGGTACCATGAGTCGTTTAAAAGGTAAAGAGATTGCCTCCTCCTTCGTTGATCCCCCGAGCAAAAAGAGTTGTGCAACAAATCCCCCTCAAATCAAAAAAAGAAATAAAAAAGGGGGGAGTAAGAATCCCACTAAGCCTATTCCTCCACCATGGGTCAAGACCATCTATGGCCTAAAATATGTCAAATATTGTAAGAGCTTGATATAAAAGTTTAAATTGATCGGCACATAAATGAGTGAGTAGTGAATGAGAGCCTCTTGCAAAAGAACTTCCCCACCATCCACCAAGCGATTCATGAGATGGGATGGACGTCCATGTTCCAACACTCCGAGACCTACTTAATCTTGGCCTATTGGAGCTTTATGCTAATATTTTCTCCCTTACTCGCGGGGCCATATCATGACACGTTGACCTTAGGGGCAAGGAGATCATTGTGACTGTAAGACCACACTGTGCGAGGTCCTTGGGGTCCCCGACTATCCCATTGAGCCTCTTAATGATTTCATAGATCATTCATTATAAAGCCACGAGGGACCTCCTCTATTTTAATTCTCAGTTCCTCTCACCAAAGGGATCGAGGCTGTGAATGACAAGAATCGCACACACAGCAGGCTGATTATGGGCAAGTTCAAAGCCAGCAAGAGTGTGGGCTGAAGTTGATTAACCACCGCATTCACCCCCCGATCACTATTCCATTGTCACCCAGGAGCGAGCTTTATGATTTATTTCTTCATGACTAGAAAGCCGGTCAACCCTGGGCTACCGGATGCGGAAGGAGATAGTAAAAACAAGGGACAATCTGTTTAAGAGGCTCCACTTTGCTAACACTCTCACTAACAGCTAAAGGATGAGGAGGTTCACAAAATATTTGATCCTCGAGGTGATCGGGTGATAGCCGCCTTTGTCGAGACGTGGACATTTCAAATGTCCAAGCTCCCCGACGAGACCCCAAAATCGCAGATGAAGCCGATAGAGGAGAGAGATAGTCAAGAAAATCTATCGGCCCGTATACACGCAATGATGGAGTGGCGATGTCGCCAAGTTAGGATGGACTTCACGACCTAGATGCTCGCCCACTCTTCATTATCTCGCGTGCATCATAGCGGCAGAGTTGAGTTACTAGAGGATGAGGACGTGAACACAAGTGACCTAATGAGCAGAGGGGATGGAGAAGAGTGAGAGTCTCATGTTGATGACTTGAGGATGAGTATGATGAGGTTGGTTCACCCGAAGATGGAGAATAGGAGAGTCTCACAGATTGATGTAATGACCTATCCGGCCGCAGGTAGAGCCTCGATGACATTCGCATTATGATTTAAATTTTGCAAGCAGCAGGACCGCCGCAGCGAATGATCATTCTATAGCAGGACCACCGCAGCGTAAATGTACCACGGCAGCGGGGACAACGCGAGGCAAAATCACTTGGGTTAGAATTTCGAGGTTTTTCACCCCATTACTCGAGACACAAAGTTTGAGAGCCCGTGGAAATTCTCGTCTAGAGTAGTTTCTTATTCCAAGGTAAGATTTCCTTGTTAGCCCTTCCATCTTATGATTCTCTAACACCTAGAATTAAAGATGGTCTTTAATGGTAAATCCTCAGCTAAGAACCCTAGGTTTGTGAATACTAGGGCTAGGGTTATGGAAATGATCGGGTATTGATTTCTAGGCCTAGAAGTGACAAATTAAGACTTTTATGGTGAATATGATTATAGAACGATGTTTGGAGATAGTTTGAGACCTAGAATTCGGTGAATTGAAACACTCAACCCTAAAAACTACTTTTAAGAGGTTAGAGGAGTAAAACTTCATGAACTAGGGTTGAATGAACGGGTAGAATGGATTTGGTTGAGTTTCCAAACCCTTGAATCGAAGAAGTAGCTTATTGATTGATTCCCTTGATATTTCCTATTTCTATACTTGAAAGGTCCTGGAGGCATTGAGGAAAGGGGCAAAACTTCCTCGCGAAGTAGCCGCGTGTTCCAGTTTCCGCTATCCGTGCAGGTTATGGCTTACCTTGTGTTAGACTATAATTAGTGAATCGTATACTTGTGTACTATTGAAGTACAATCGATGAGGGTAGAGGGATCATAAAATATGGTGTGATAAAATACTTGTAGTAATGTAACTATAAAAGTGGAGGATTAATCCTAACGATGAGAATACGTGATACGTGAAACCTAATTGATGATTAATAGGTGGTGCACTCTAATGTGATGGTTCTTGACAAGTACTCTTGACTGAATAATTCTTGATAATGTGTTCTTGATGTTATCAGGTGTTGATGACATGTGATTGTGATTGTTCTTGATAAATTTTGATGGCGTGCATTTGATAGTATATAAATTTTGAATATATCCTTGTGCAAGTATTTTATAAAAGGAGAGGAACAAGAATGAAACAAGATGAATAAACCCAATGGGGTTATGTGAACTTGTTGGTGCACTTTTATAAGCCATGAATGAGAAGGTGAATCAGTGATGTAAATTAACTAGCTTAGAACGAGTCTCGAGGTGAGGAAAGAACAAGTAATTGTAAGAATTCATAGTTAACTAGGTTGCGGGATTTATACTCGGTTTTATCTAATTAATTTTATGTGTTGATGAATTGACTTGGAGAAATATTATAAACACTAATGGGGTTAAATTGACCCGAATAGACTGTCTTAAATGAAAAATCACAGAATTAAGGTGATAAATAAGGTTGAAGGAACCTCGGTCAAATAATGGGTCCCTATGTAATAAGAAAGGGTCAGGTTTAGCCTGAGAATCATGAATGATGTCTTTGTGATGACTTGGTTGTGAATTTTGATTGAGGTGGAATTACATGTTTAATAATTACTAACTAATATATTAATAAGTAAAAGTATAGGAAGAATCACATCTTAAATTAGATAACTCGGTAAATGTGGTGAGTCAGGTATAGCTAATGGTCTCTCATTCCTTGATCATGTAGAATAATGTTGATATCTTATATGATTGTAGATGAGGTTTAAGAAACTCAATGCGATAATTTTCATGGTGAGAGTTAAGGGAAATTGAGATAAATAATGTGTGGCTTATGTGGTGTTATATATGTTGACTAAATGAAATACTGCTGAACTCTGTGGTATTGTGATTGTTAATTTATATAACTTGTTGAGTGGTCACCTAAGTTGACTGAGTGGAATTGCATGATAACTATGCTAGTTGTTGTTGATTTATTACTTCTTTCTAAATGGTCACATGAGTTGACGAAGTATAATCGTATGTAGAAATGCTGCGCCGAGGACCATGGTTGATAAATGGGTTGCTCCAGTTGTCTTACGAGTTGATTGGTTGATATCATGTTGCATATGTTGATGAATGAGGTATAATAGATTCTTATCTTGTGGTGAACGTAAATGAGATTGCTAGTATATTTTACCCTGATGAGAGGCTCGTGTTCGAGGGGTGAGCATCCAGACGGCGTAATTGTATATATATAAGAGGCTCTCAAGGAGTATCCTGGTTGCTAATAAATATATTTGAGTGGATCGTGTCCGAGTGAAGCATTCGGATGAGCATATGAGTAGGAGCGGGTGCCATGTCGGCACAGTACATGGATTTCTAGAGTCCCCTCAAGTGTGTCATGACCGGGAAGGACCAAACTAAGATCCTCTAGCATGTGTACAATGACGTGGACTGAGGTATGTGCCTCGCGACATCACCGATGTTATGAATTATGACAGAGAGAGCAGTACAGTGTATGTTATGATATACGTATGACTATGAGACAGATCAGTACAGGTATGTTCACTATACATATGACTATGTGATAGATTTCAAGGATGTGGATGTAATACACCGAAAGCCCTAAGAGATCGATCCCGGAGTTTAAAATGAGAAAATCAGAATTTATGCACCAGGTCACAGGACGATTCGTCCAGTGACCCATCAGGGAACCCATGATCATTAAGTGACTTCGTGGGAAGAGGCTTGAACTTGGCTGAAATTTGGGAAATTAAGTGACACGTGTGACCACGAAGTCGTGGTCAACACCATGGGTCATCATCTCGAGCCGTGTTCAAGAGTGGGAAGAAAGTTGGCACCAGGCAGTGCACTTAACAAGTCCTCACCACGATTCGTTGGGAATACTATGAGTCGTGGTGTCGCCCGTGGTGACACCCGTAATTTTTGGCAAGGTAGAGTACGGAGGTGACCATGAGTCGTGTTCACTAGTAACGGGTCGTGACAAACTTGGTATCATAGCACTAGATTTTGAAGTGTCCTAAGGTGTTTTAAAGTTGGTGCTATAGGGTCTTTTCATGGGTGTGAAGCGCGCCACACTTATGATGAAGAGGCTACGACATTTAGGAAATGTTCCTCTTTAATGATCTAATTCATGCGGTGAAATGTCTCTCTATCCTTCTAACTCATGCTATTCGCATTTGCATAATCATGCCTCCTGCAGAGTTAACGAAAGGAGAAATGGGAATGGAAATGGCCACGAGGATGGCAATAGAGACGGGCACCAGCAGGCCTCCCACTCAGTCCATACCTGAGCATATCCTCCGAACCTAGCTTGCCCACGTGGAGTTCAAGGCACCATCCATGTTAGCCCAGGCCCTGACCACCCAAGTCAATTAGTAGGTGGTAGTGCATGTTTCCCAAAACGAAAATGCGATGGCGGCGAGAGTTAGAGACTTTCTAAGGATGAACCCTCCCGAGTTCCTTGTATCAAAGGTGGACGAGGATCCTCATGAGTTCATCAAGGATATTTTGAAGATCATCCATGGCTATGGGGGTGATGGGGGAGGGGTGTGCTGATTTGGCCTCATATCAGTTAAAGGGGATCGTACATTTGGTTCAAACAGTGGAAAGATAGCCGGACAGTGGGAGTAGGTCCTATTGGTTGGGAGGAGTTTCATATCGCATTTCCGGAGAAGTTCTTCCCGTAAGACGAGGGAGATTATAGCAGAGTTCGTAAACCTGAAGTAGGGCAGCATGACAGTCCAAGAGTATGCTTTGGAGTTTACTCGCTTGTCTAAGTATTACCATTCCCTAAAGCTAGTGGTCGATAATGTAGCTCAGGTGAGAAGGTTTGTTCATGGAACGGGTGGGACTACCCGACAAGGATTTTGTAGGATCGCCATGCTTCATTAGGATATTCATTTTCCACGGATAGTTTTTCCTTGTACACCCAGCAGATGGAGGTGGTGCACTGAAGCGAGAGAGAGGCCAAGAGGGCTAAGACAATATAGTGTTGAGTTCACTCAATAGAGATCCGGTGGTGGTCATTGCCCTTAGTTTCAAAGAACGCTCATTACCCCAACATCATCATCAACAAGTGTTTCGTCCCAACACAGACGTGATTAGAGGGGTAGAGCGTCAGACTCGAGAGGCCAGGGAGCAATTATGCAGGAGATCGCACATTTCCAATCTATGCGTAAGTGTGGCAAGAATCACCCAGGAGGTGCTTTAGTTATCTCGACGCTGAGTTTCGTGGTGGGGTGTGGCAAACCCTGACATAGGCTCGGATTGCCCTTCAGCCAGATCAGGTGATGGTGGAGCCCCTCCCTTAATCGCTAGTTCAGCAACTCCGACAAAGACGTCCATTCCAAAGCAGGTGCTTCTACTAGTTCACTGGGCACCATGAATAGGTTCTATGCCATCGCACCTCGACAGAGCGTGAGGACTTCTACCGTATATGGTCACTCGGGTGATGTCACGAGTATTTCACATTGATGTTTATGCATTGTTAGATCCAGAGGCTACTTTATCTTTGTGATTCCCTATGTTGCTAGTAGTTTTAGAGTCATCCTGAGATCTTATCGAACTCCTTCTCAGCTTCTACTTAGCCGATGATTCAAGCTTGTAGCTAGACGAGTGTATAGAAATTGCTCGGTCACAAATTCTTTTAGAAAGTCACCTCGGCAGATTTAATAGAGTTATCCATGACCAATTTCCATGTTATTCTCGCATGGATTGGTTGTTCGCATGTTATGCCTCGCCAATTGTGGATCTCGGCGTGAGTTCAGATTGGTGAGCCAATCTTAGAGTGGAAGGGTAGTTCAGCTTGTGCATCAAGTCATTTCACTTCCTACCTTAAGGCCAGAAAGATGACCTCCAAGGGTTGCGTGTACAATCTAATTTGGGTTAAGGATTCCAAGTCCGAGACCCCGACTAGCCGCCTCTGTTCTAGTAGTATGAGTATCCGCAGTGTTCTAATGATCTACCTAGAATTCTTCCTGGGAGATAGAGATCGATTTTGGTATTGACCTTCTTCTCGACACGCAGCCTATATCCATTCCTCCCCAGAATGGCTCCAAATGAGCTAAAGGAGTTGAAAGAGAAGAAAGACCTGCTAGACAAGGGTTTCATCAAACCTAAAGCAAATCCCCATAAGGGTTCCTTCTGATGTGCATCGATTATTGGCAATTAAACAAGGTGACCATCAAGAACAGGTATCCTCTTCCTAGGATTGATGATATGTTTGACCAGCTTTAGGGTGCTAAGTGTTTTTCGAAGATAGATCTTAGATCCGGATACCATCACCCATGTGGTTTGAGATCGACATCCCAAAGACACTCCCTTCAAGACTCTGTGATGGTCATTACGAGTTTGTAGTTATGTTCTTTGGACTAAAAATTGCCTCGCAATTTTATGGATTTGATGAATAGGGTGTTCAAGCCATATTTAGATATACCATGATCTTATTTATTGATGACATCCTTATATACTCTCGAAGTGAGGAGGAGCATGCCGCTTATTTGAGGGTGGTGCTACAGACTCGAAGGACTGCCACTATATGCTAAATTCAAGAAGTGCGAATTTTGGTTGAACTCAGTGGAATTCTTGGGCCATGTGGTGTCAAGTGAGGGTATAAAGGGTGGATCAAAAGATATAAGCCGTGAAGAATTATCCTGACCGGTGAATCCTTCAATATCGTGGTATTTTGGGCTTACTGGCTAATATCTGAGGTTTCGAGGGCTTTCATCATTGCGGCTCCATTGACCAAATTCCTGACCCAAAGAAAGCAAAGTTCCAATGGTCGGAGCTTGTGAGAAGAGCTCTAAGAGTTGAAGACTCGACTCACCTCGAAGACTGCTGTTAACCCTACCAAGGTAACCGATGGGTTTGTGGTATATTGTGATGTTTCGAGGACTCAACCTTAGTCAGGTTTGATGCAACATGGTAAGGTTATAGCATCTGCTTCCAGGCAGTTAAAGGTTCATGAAAAGAATTACCCGACTCAGGATCTCGAATTGGCGAAGTTGTATTTGCCTTGAAAATTTAGAGATACTATTTGTACGGGGTCCATGTAGATGTGTTCACGAACCACAAAATCCTACAATATGTGTTTACCTGTATGATCTAAACCTACGTCAAAGGAGGTGGTTAGAGTTACTCAAGGATTATGATATGAGTGTCCTGTACCATTCAAGTAACGCTGATGGTGGAAGACAATTTTAGTAGGAATTCTATGGAGAGTGTGTCCTATGTAGATGAGGAGAGGAAGGTCTGTGAAGGATGTGTGCATCGGCTTGCATGGTTATTGGGCGACTCGACCAATGGTGGATTTATTGTTCAGAACGGATCGTGAATCATCCTTGGTGATTGATATGAAATCTAGACAACATGAGGATCCTATTTTGGTAAATTGAAGGAAGCTATTGAGAATCATAAGGTAGAGGTCTTCAAAAGGGGAGATGGTGTGCTTCATATTAGGGTCACTTGTGTGTTCAAAATGTTGATAATTTGAGTGTTCGAATATTGCACGAGGCTCATGGTTCCATATACTCCAGACATCTAGGTGTCACCAAGATGTACCTTGACCTACGAGAAGTCTATTGGTGGAATGGCATGAAGAAGGACATAGCGTAGTTTGTGGGTAGCCAAGTGTCCAAACCGCGCCAGCGAAGGCTGAGCACTGTAGACTAGGAGGTGTACTTCAAGATACTCGCATTCCTACTTGGAAGTGGGAGGAGATTAATATGGACTTCATGACAGGTTTTCCTCACACTCGTCGACAATATGACCCTATTTGGGTGGTTGTGGACAGTTGACCAAAGCCGCTCATTTTCTACTGGCCAAAACTACTAATTCAATGAGGATTATGCCAAACTATACATTCAAGATCTAGTTTGATTACACGGAGTGCCCTTGTCCATCATATCAGATAGGAGGTACTCAGTTTACCTCCCAGTTTTGGAAGTCGCTTCAAAAGGGAATGGGTACTCTGTGTCAAGCTCAAGTGATTAAACATTTTACCCGCAAAACCGATGTGACTGTGGAGCTGACTATTCGCACTCTGAGGACATGTTGATAGCACGGGTGATTGACTTCAAGGGTAGTTGGGATGATCATTTTCCTCTCATTGAGTTTGCGTATAACAACAACTACCATTCCAACATTCAGATGGTTCCGTTTGAGGCTCTCTATGAGTGGAGATGTAGATCGCCTATTAGATGGTTTGAAGTTAGCGTAGGCCGCTGGCTGATAGGGGCCGTGTTCGGCTACGAGGCTGAGAAAGTTCCAGCTTATATGACAAAGTTAAAAACAGCTCAGTCACCAAAAGTCCCATGTGAATGAGGAGGAGTGGATCTTAAGTTTGAAGTTGATGAGTGGGTGTTTCAAGGTATCTCCCATGAAGGGAGTGATGAGAATTCAAAAGAAAGTGAAGCTTAGTCCCCGTTATGTCGGCCCTGCACTGTGATTGTGAAACGGGTCGGGAAAGGTAGCATATGAGTTGGAGTTTCCCTCGGAATTAGCTTCAGTTCATCTAGTTTTTCATGTGTCGCTCTTAAAGAAGTGTTTGGGTGATCCATCTCTAGTTGTTCCCGTGGAGAGTGTAGGTGTGAAGGACAGCCTTTAGTTATCGTGGAGGTTCCTGGTGGAAATATCGATCGCCGTGTTCAAAATCTAAGGAACAAGGAGGTAGCCTCAGTCAATTTTATGGAGGAATCAAATATATTGAGCGAGCTACGGTAAGCCGAAGCGTATATAATGGCTAAATACCCGCATCTATTTCATATCGGCTTAGTTTCAACTTAAGATATCAGCTTCTCCTTAATACTCTATTCGGCCATGTTCACTCTATGTACCTCAATTTCTTTCATGTAAATGGATGTGTGTGTGGTTCGGGACCAGTTCAGTCATGTAATTCAAATCGAGTCAGTCACTCCATCAGTTTTCGTTAAAGATGTATGTTTAGTATTTGAGTATGATGTCGATCATGCTTTTCTCGTATGATTTTCAACATTTGAAGATGAATATTTCCAAGGAAGAGATATTGTAATATCTCGAAACCCCTAATATGAGACCCGAGAGTTGAAACGGAGAAAGTAGAAATTTCTTTGCACCAGGTCACAGGACGAGTCGTCCAGTGACCCATAAAGAAACCTACGAGTTGTTATAGTGTGTCATGTGATATATCCGTATTGGACTTTTCTATGTTGTAGGATTTTAGATAGTCCATATTACCTGGGAGACTCTGCAAAATTTTTCTAGAATAATAGTTAAAAGAGTTGAACTCCTGTGAATAGTAGTTTACATTCAAGAATGAATGTTCCTAAGGGGGGAGGATGTTACACCCCGCAAAAGTTAACGATTAGTAAGCGTACGTGTGGATTTGTGATAAATAAAGAGAGCTTGACGCGTGTAGGAAAAGTCTTGAAGCGGGCCGACGGGGACCAGCGGCGACACGACGACTCTTTTCCTCCACCAGAATATTGAGCGCGGGCCCGCAAGTGTACGGGTCGTGCAAGTAATATAGTGGCTCTTTTTAAGAACCGAATGTCGAACCGACAGGATCGGACCCATTCCTCTAACTATCCATTTCTAGTGTGATCTTAAATACCTAAATTGTTGGTTATAGACATTTTTGAGGGAGATTAATTAATTCTAAGTTTGGTCAACGAAGACTCAAAATTACCGTAGGAGCAACATAGAGTTAAAAACCAGATAATCATGCGATACTACGATTTGCAATGGGTTAAGCATGGAACTATCAATTGTTATTTCACATAATTAGAATTTCATGTTCATGGTGTTTCGAGCCTCTTAACACGGCAATCTAGCCTCACTGCATCACGGGTGAGCGAGGATGCTAATTTCTAGTCGCGCAGACAATCAATTATGTTGTGGTTTACAGGGAAACGATTAGACTTTCGTGCGTCAACCATTTAACTCAACTTAGCCTCACAACTACTTTGAGTGGTGATGTGACATCCCAACTTGGTCTTTAATAACCCCCTGTTTTCAAATCCAAGCAAGGTGTTAGGTATTTCTATCTTGAAAACAAGATTATATCGCTAGATACAAACATGCTCCTCCTCACATTCTCATGTCCCCGACTCTAGGTAATGCTTTCTCAAGCTATTACCCAAGTTAACATATATGCTTTCATGGTGATCAATCATAAAAACAACCAACAATCCAGAATGCAAGACTATAACAACAATCAATAACTTAATTCCAAAATAATTTCATAAAAATCACAATCATAATTCATGGCTTCAACCCGCAGGAAGGGTTCTAACCATTCATGTTAGTAAAACTACAACTAATCTACTACTACATTACTACTAAACTACATACCACAAGAATTTGCAGTATGAGAAGGTAATTTGCCAAACCCTAAATGAGTTCTTCCCCACTTCTCCCTTCACTCCTAGGTAGTTTCGTGATAAAAATCGACAAAATGGAATTAGGAGCTAAGGGACCTATTTATAGTAAATGGAGAACCTGCATATGTAGCCCATTGGCGGTATGGCTCCGTGTCACGGAGTGTATCGCGGAGGCCTTGCCTCCGTGACATGGAGGTAACGTGAAAGCTCTTTGGAAATTGCCTGTAATCGACTCTTAGATGGAAGATTTTGCCACAAGAGTAATAGTGTCAATGCTGGGCAAAGCCGCGATGGCATATCTCTGTCATGAGGGGGCACGCTGCACGTTGCTGGTGCGCTGGTGCTCGCCTCTCCCTGCTGCGTCTGCGTGAAGGCCTGCATAGGCGTGGCACGGTGTTGGGCGCGACACACGCACAGCGTGGTACGCTTCCGGGCGCGCCGGCCCCCTTGCCATGGCCTGTACCTCTTGCCGAATTCTCTGCCCGTTCTTCCAACTCCATTCCTTTCCTTCGCCAACTTATGAATTATTAGTTCCTCAAAATCATTGAAACCTACAAAACAAGGACTAATCATGTTGGTTAGCACATATATTCACATTTATATAAAATCACATGAAAATGTATAAAATTACTTACAAACAAGACTAAAACTTATGTTATAAAGCGTCACTTGTGCATGCTATTTTACCCGAGATCACAACCTCACACTTAAAGCCTTGTTCGTCCTCGAACAACCTTTTACATCTCATGCATATGGAGACTCACCCATAACTAAGTTCGCAAGATAATTCAAGCTACGGCTATAATGATTTATTAAGATAATGTTAAAAATAGAGATGTCACGTATTTGATCAATGAAATGAAATACAACTATGTTAAGACTCCTTAACCTCAAGAATCGACTCTCACGCTTAGCAAACTCATGCCAATCAACTGATTGGGAAATACCACATGAATTAACCTTCATTCAACATATGCCCTCACCGGGAAAGAGAGTTACCCAATCACACGCAAAAATAATTTTTACATCACAACATGTGTGGGTACATAAATAAAATTACACTCACTCTCACAAAGAATCCACGATCATGTAATGACCCATAAGCTTGCCCTAGTGTTTTACTTCTCACTAATTTGAGGATGTAAGGAATGTAAGATCAAGTAGGACTTTTAGGTTGTAACGTAACTCGTGGATGGGCAGGTACTATTCTCGCGCAATAGTGACTATCTTCCTAAGCGCTTTAATACATCACGCCCTCATTGCGAACTTCCCTACTTCACCTTTTATCCTTGCTAGTTTTCTTTTTCCTCTTTTGTTCTTCATTTCTTTTTAGGGCACTTTTAGCTATTAGTAAGGAGTTTTATAAATAATTTTTCATTAATTTGTTTTCTACTCTTACTAATAATCAACCATTTTCACACAAGTGCACCTTTGACCTTTCTCAACTTTTACAACTTCCAAGCTTTTCTTTTCTTCATTCTTCTCACTCCTTTACTCTTTCAGATTTTTCTTCTTTAAGCGCTTGTGTTTTTGGATCAAATTCAAGGCTAATGAAATAAAAAAAAGAATTAAGTTTATGTTGCAGCCTATCAAATAATAGCTATGCCTGCAAGGGCTAACTAGGATTAATTTCTCAAGGTAGGTAAAACGCGGGATAAAAACTTGGTTGATACAAAGAAATGCCTAGATCATCTCCTACAATTTTACATCCTTCATTTCGTCTCATACACACACCAGGCAAGTTCTAGACAATCGACAATAGCGTAGAATACTCAAAACCTTACACTCATGGCATATGCTCAATTCAAGACATCACAGACACTTAACTCGGCCTAAACACAAGAATTCAAACATTAAGCTTCAATTATAATGAGTCAAATTCAAGAGCTTAAGTGTCTCACACAAAGTTATACACTTGCATGCTTTAACATTGAACATACTTGCATCTTACAATCATTTATAGCACATAACAAAAACATCAAGCATTAATTAGCTATGGTTTCAAAACCCGACACCTATCGACTAATTTTCCTCAATACGGTCGTCATCCATCTATCGTCGAAAATAACCTTTAACGATGACTAAAACATTATATACAGACAAAGAAAATTTTTATTCTTCGGTTCAAATACCCCCCGGCCGGAAAAGAACCGAAAAATAAAACCAACGGGTGATGAAGTCATGTTAGACTCACAAAATTTTTTCAAAATTTTCCAATTTTTCACATAAGCATTACATTCACCAATAATTTGTTAAGAACAAAAATTTTGAAATTTCCTCACCCCACACTTGAATCATGCTATGTCCTCATAGCATCAAATTAACATTTAAACAGGGTGAGAAATACGCCCGAGGCCTTTAGGGGGCTCACTTAAAAGCATGTTTTTCCTTAACTTGGACATACGTGGGTGTTTGACCCCACACTTTTTCTCTCTTCCATGCTTACTAGCTTCCTCCTTCGAGGGTACTACAGACTTCCCTCTATCATTTGTGCCTAACTTTCCACCGAAAACACAAACAAAAAATTAACATAACAAAATCAACGCAAAAAATCAAAATTAACAAATTGTACCGAGGTACCCCTTGGATTGCCTCCTAAGCAGCGCTATTTCACGTCGTGGCATCACGTGGATTGTCCTTTCAGGACATCCTCATACCTGGGTTCTCCTTCGAGAACCATCTCCTTTTCTTTTGCTGTTTAGAGGAAACAACCTCCATTCTGTTCCTCTCTTTCTCCCTTTTCTCACTTTGAAGCCCTTTATCGACTCCTAATGACTGACATTGCCTTTGCCGTGCACCTGTGGAATCCTCCACCCCACACTATCCTTTGCCAACACACTAACTTTTTGACAAAGGTTTTTTTAGTGTGCGGATGGGTTCATTTCTTTGGTAAACATGGAAGAGTTCTTCTTTGTCCTCGACCTCATTTTCGTGGTCCCCGCTTTTCAAATCGATCACCGCTCCTCCGTGGCCAAGAATGGCCGTCCCAAGATTAGGGGTACCTGGTCATCAACCTGAAAATCTAAAAACAATAAAATCAGCAGGTATAATGAATTACCTACTTTGATGAGAAGGTCCTCTATTCCATCAGGTGTCACTGCGACTTGTCACCAACAAGAAAGATCAACCTTGCTCATTGGTTTTTCCAGCCCCAAGGTGTTGAATAAGGACAGGGGCATTAGATTAACTGCTGCCCCTAAATCACACCAAAGCTCGTGGCACTTCAGCTTTACCAATTTGTATGGGGAGGGTAAAACTCCCTGGGTCTTTGAGCTTCTTGGCATTTTTCTCAATACCCCGTGGATCGCACTCCCGCCGCAAGGCCTGACATCCCCAATCTAACTTTGTTCGCCATCACGCCCTTCAAGTATTTAGCATACTTGGGCATTCCCTGCAAGACATCAATAAGAGGCAATTTATGTGAAGTTCTTTTTAAAACTCTCAAAGAACTCTTGAAACATTCCTCCTCGCTCTTTCCGACCCCCGAGGGAAGGTGGGCGGTGGTCTTGTGGCCGGCCGCAATGAAGGTTGCGCATTTTGTTGCCCAGCACTTTGATTCTCTCTAGTATCGGTGATGGTCCTGGTCTTACAAACTCCGGTTGCACCTCCTTTCTCAATCCTCTATAGGTACTGCATCGCCCAACTACCTTCCGCTTCTAAGACCGGGCGGCGTGATCTCGTCATGTTGGGATCCGCGCGCTTGGTAATCCTCTCTTTGCGGCCTCATGTTTTGAGAAGCTACTATCTGACCCACTTGTTTTTCAAGATTGAGTGTGGCTACTTGCTGGATCATTAAGTTCGTTGCCATCCTCGCCTGATTTTCCGCTAATCGATTCTCGCTGGTCTCCATAATTTTCTGCATTGTTTCCTCAATGCGTCGTTACTTTGCCCATCAATCGCTCTATTTTGTCGATACCGCGTCGTTGAGGGTGCCGATACCCTTGCTTTGATTTCACCCCAAGAAAAACTGGGTGGCCCTGCCAATTTCTGTTGGAGTTGTTTCCAAAATTCCGATTCCTTGCACATTACCACAACAAAATTGACTGATTCCGTATTGGCTCCACAAGATTCTCGCATTATGCCCATATTATTACTGTACAAATTTCACACCAACTAGGAGCTTGCCGAATTGCATTAACCTCGCCCCGGTGTTGGTTCATACTAGCTTATTGAACTGAAATATCATCTGATGCTTGAATGAAGCTAATCAAAGGCTAAGGCATTTATCCATCAACTCTATCAACCCTTAATCTTCTTCCCGCCCCTCTTGATGACTCACCGTGCCACTGGATTCCCTGGAGCAATCTCTGTTCAACAAAGTGTACAACTCATCATACGCCTTCCTGCCTTGCCCACCCGATGCGTAGTCTAGTAATGTTTTGTGTGTGGGTCTAGACTTACAAAGGTATGGGGCTGCCACTTCATTCGATTGCCGATGACGGGATGGGCCTTCAACAATGTGAATTGAATCTTTCCTAAGACATATATATAAATTCTCATCAGGCTTCTTGCTTGAAACTGAGTATTTCACTCGCAACTCTTTGCATTCTTGCCTGAAGGAAAGAATCCGATAAGGAACTTCCTAGCCAAGTCATTCCTTGAAGTTATGGAGTTCGATGGCTCAGCCTTCAGCCACTCTTTTCGCCCTCCCAATAGTGAAAATGGGAAGAGGGTTAGGCGGACATAATCAGGACACGCCGGTGGGGACAAACGTGTCACTAATCTCTAAAAAGCTCCGTAAGTGCTACCGCGGGTCCTCATGTGCCATCCCGGTGAATTGACCACAGAATGTAACAATTCGCACCATGTTCCTCGTTTAGTTTCAAAGTTCCCTCCAGTCTTGGCTATCGGGATACTAGAGTTCACATTCGTTGCTAGTGGGGATTGCCACTTCGCGAACTGGTCTTGCTGCCATTGTTTCGATGACAACTGCAGCTTTGCCCCCAAGGGTGGCTGTTGTTGTACCTTTTCTTGAAGTCTCTTCAGCTTTGGTCTAGAGCTACTCTCCTTCGCAAATGGATTTGACGTTCCTGCTCAATCAATCTGCCTGTAAAGCTCTCTATTTCTAGCCATCTCGCAAGATAACTCCGTCACCTGCAATAAGTCGTACTAAGACCAAGTTTCTTAACACTTAAGGAAAATTTAAAAATCACAAAAACCAGATAAATTATCAAAATTTCGCCGAAAGTCCCGCAACGGCTACCAAAAACTCGACGACTCTTTTCCGTACATTGAGAGCATCCGCGTTGACGGGTCGTGCAAGTAATATAGTGGCTCTTTTTAAGAACCGAAATGTCGAACTCACAGTGGACCTGACTCCATTCCTCTAACTATCCATTTCTAGTGTGATCTTAAATACCTAAATTATTGGTTATAGATATTTTCGAGGGAGATTAATTAAGTCTAAGTTTGTCAACGATATTCCTTAAATTACTCTAGAGCAACATAGAATTAAAACCGTATAATCATGCGATACTACGATTTGCAATGGGTTAAGCATGGAACTATCAATTGTTATTTCACATAACTGGAATTGCATGTTCATGGTCTTTCGAGCCTTAAACACGCAATCTAGCCTCACCGCATCATGGTGAGCGAGGATGCTAATTTCTAGTCGCAAAGTAATCAATTATGTTGTGGTTGTTAGAAACGATTGGGACTTTCGTGCGTCTAACCATTTAACTCAACTTAGCCTCACAACTACTTCTTTGAGTGGTGATGTGACATCCCAACTTGGTCTTTAATAACCCCCGTTTTTTCAACCAAGCAAGGTGTTAGGTATATTTCTTATCTTGAACACAAGATTATATCGCCAGATACAAACATGCTCCTCCTCACATTCTCATGTCCTTACTCTAGGTAATGCTTTTTCAAGCTATTGCCCAAGCTAACATATATGCTTCTTCTCTATGGTGATCAATCATAAAATAAACCAACAACTTTAATGCAAGACGATAACAACAATCAATAACTTAATTCAAATAATTTGTAAAATCAAGCTTATAATTCATGGTTTCAACCCTATAGAGGAAGGGTTCTAACCATTCATGTTAGTAAAACTACAACTAATCTACTACTACATTACTACTAAACTACATACTTACAAGAATTTGGTAGATGAGAAGGGAATTTTCCAAACCCTAGATGAGTTCTCCCACTTCTCCCTTCACTCCTAGGTAGTTTTTCGGAATAAAATCGATGAAAAAAATGGAATTGAGCTAAGGGACCTATTTATAGTAAATGAGGAACGTGCTTAATGTAGCTCCGGTCATGGAACGACCCGTCACGGAGGTATCGTTGAGCATTGCCTCCGTGACACGGAGGTAACGCGAAAGCTCTTTGGAAATTGCCCAAAATTCCGACTCTAGATAGCACTCTGCCGCGTTGGCACAGAGCCGTTGGGCAAAGGCGATGGCACATCCTCGCTGCGGAGGGGGCACGCCGTGGCACGTTGCCGGCGCTCGTTTTGCCTCGGCTCCGTCTCAGGCGCTTCTTGCCTCGGCATAGGCGTGGCACGAGCCGCCGGGTGCGACACGCACAACGTTGCACGCTGCCCGGGCGCGGCCAGCCTTGCCATGGCCTACCTCGCTGACTTTCTGCCCGTTCTTCCAACTCCATTCCTTTCCTTCGCCAACTTATGAATTAGTTCCTCAAAATCATTGAAACCTACAAAACAAGGACTAATCATGTTGGTTAGCACATATATTCACATTTATATAAAATCACATGAAAATGTATAAAATTACTTAGTTAAAAAAGACTAAACTAAGTTATAAAGCGTCACTCGGGCATGCTATTTTGCCCGAGATCACACGCTAGCCAGAAATGCACTGGCCAGCGCGAGGCGCCGACCCTGTGGCGCTTTGAGAGGCGCGAGGTGCTGTCCCTATGGCGCATTGAGAGGCATGGGGAGCCCCCCTGCCACCGACCTCCTTTGTATATATACCCCCTTAGCTTAATTTTTGATCATTTCCAAAGAGATCTACGACTAGAGAAGAGTATAGCACGCGAAATTCAACCATTTTTCGTCCGATTACGCTATCAAATGCCGTCCAAATTCAAATTAACTTTGGGTATGGAGTTTTAAGCCCGCAGATAGCATTACTACAGAGTTATTTTTGCAAAATTCTCCTGGCAAATCGTTGCCCCGCCGAGCAAAAGTTGTCAAAATTTCTCCAAACTAATTTCTACAAGATCACAGGCTTCAAGTAAGTATTTCTCCTTTATGAACTCTCGGAAAATTATTCATTTTCGGCTGTATTTCATCAAGTTAAAGTATAGTTGGTTTTATTATTAAAAGTTATCATTTTCATCTAAATTGAGTATTAAACTAGTCTCATTCTCCCAATAATACGATTGCAATTGGAAGGGCTATTTTATACGAATTGAAACTCGCCAGTTAATCAAAAATCGACAATCCAGGTATGTAAGGCTATCCTTTCGGCAAGTTGTGTTCATCATAAAGTTAGTACGACCTGTGTATCTATAGTATTTCAGCGTAAACCTATTGTGATCAGCTGTTATGAACTGAGTTGAGATGATAGCGATAAAATAGTAACCCTCGTCAGAGTTATTCCTAGCTAGATTGGTTTTTCTTTCGACATTAGGTTGTCATATGTTGTGCCATATCGAGTTCCACTAAATTAAGACCGTGAGGGCCATTTTGAGTTCCATTTACTGAGGCCGCGAGGGCCATTTTGAGTTCCATTTATTGAGGCCGCGAGGGCCATTTTGAGTTCCATATATTGAGGCCACGAGGGCCATTTTGAGTTCCATTTATTGAGGCCGCGAGGGCCATTTTGAGTTTCAGTTATTGAGGCTGCGAGGGCCATTTTGAGTTTCATTTATTGAGGTTGTGAGGGCCATTTTGAGTTCCATGTATTGAGGCCACGAGGGCCATACAGAGTTCCATTTACTGAGGCCGCGAGGGCCGTATTGAGTTCCATAAGATTGAGGCCGCGAGAGACGTAATGAGTTTCACCAGATTGAGGCCACGAGGGTCATCCCGAGTTACAGTACACACCATCCTTAATACTTAGGTAGTAAGAGTGTACCTTGTTTGTACTTGCCGGGGCTTATGGGGGCCCAGGTAGGTTCTTCTGTGTTGTTTGTACCTTTCAGGCTTATGGGGTCCCGGTTAGGTTCTTATTTGCTTATATAGGCTTGTTGTTTAGATAATTAAGATAGTGGAAGTATTCAGGTTAAATTCTTATTCTCTTCCTTTAATTACTACAGTTTTACCAACTTTCAGTCAGTTATTATCTTTCTGCTTTACATATTCCGCACATATTGTACTGACGCCCACCCAGGGCGCTACATCACTTGCCTGCAAGTGCGGATAGATGCGGTTCGGGATGTTCCTAGCCTCCAGCTAAAGTCAGTAGTTTATTCAACTCCTTCCCTCCGGAGTTGAAAGTTAATAGAGGTTTGTACTTTTTATGTACAGTTTTTAGGTAGGTTGGGACCCTGTCTCGACCATTATTGTCACACCCCAAACCCGGGGAGGCGTGACTGGCACCTAATGCCACCCCTGATATGAGCATATCCAGTTCCCAAATATAAAACAAACGCTAGAACAGATGAGGTAAAACAACACAACAACTATAAAATCAGAATAAGATGATAAACTATTGCGGTAGCTGGCTCACCTGACCAACCCGAAAAAATAAATACCATATGTCGTCAAGGCCATGGAATGGAAAACAATTATACAACATGGCCCACCCTGGCCTATAACAACATGCTAAAACCACAACAATGTCTATAAGCCTCTATGAATACATTAGTAATTAAATAATCGGGACAGGACCCCGAACTACCCTTAGCTCAAACATCTGGTGACTCCGAAAGACTTGGAGTACACCGACTCAGCTGGAACTCCACTTAGCACCCAAGAACTCGATTTAATAGTCCACCATCACCTGCAGGAATGAATGCAACGCCCCAACTAGGGTGTCAGTACAATAATGTACCGAGCATGAAAGGCAGAAACAACTGGAAGACTAAGACTAGAGATCAATAGATATACCAAATATTGCAGAAGGAGAACTGAACTTAAGTAAACACATAAAACCTACCTGGCTCCCATAATCCTGGCAAGTACAAGCAAACATACAAATAGAACCTACCTGACCCCCATAAGCTCGGCAAGTCCAAAAAGTAAATAACAATACAACGATACCTAGCCGACCCAACTCACTTGTCATCTCCTCTATACCTCTCGATAGCCTCAGCTAACACCAGCCAACAGCTAGCATCCACTGCTATCATATAAAAAATAAAACAAGAAACAACCACAATATAATGCCAAGCAAATCACAAGTAAACACCAATTAGTCAACATCATCAATCAGGCTCTACAGGACACTCTCTCAGCTGCGCACAGTTAGCAGAGCTCAATCCATCTGGGAGAACTAATCGCGATCTCAGGAATGCACAGACATGTCGAACCACTCTCGAATCATGTCTCAACTCGACACTACAGAGGACAACATTCTCAACCCCGTAGGTCATTTCACTCCTTGGGATCAACCCCTTAGCCGGAAACACTCTCGTGCGTCGGGTATCCACAAGCCCCAAGACCTCAAATAGCACACACAATCATGATCAAAAGCATTCATAATCAATAAAAACGGTACATATAAACACATGTTCAAAATAGCCCACAACAGGCTCTCAAACTCCATCAACTGACTACCACCACGTAGTACTAACCTTACGTATCTAGCCATCCACCGACATGCCACCAACAAAACTAAGGATCACATAATTGCCAAATATATTTCCATGACATATAAAAAATCAAATAACTATCATATATGACACAATCCTCCATCGACCCTAACCATCCCTATCCTCAATTTCACAATAGTCAACATGACTACCCGAGTGTTATCAAAGTCACTGTGGGCCTACTAAATCGCCTCTTCACTAATCACCAGATCATCCACACATATAGAATGTAACTACATCAAAACATCCCCCAAAATACATCCAAAATAGCCCTCAACTCAGCCCAAAAGGTTCATGAATCTCCTCACAACACTAGCCAAACTCGGCGCATTCTATTGCCCCTCCGACTCACAACGAACTACCAATTTTAATGACCAATTACACGGCCTCAATTAATGAGGGAAATATCAAAATCCAGCTTCCCCAAACAATAGGATTTACAACACAAGTGTGATAGACTGATGCTACGAAGTTCATATCCTACATCCCATCTTCTATTGTGTTTGCTATTCCAGTGCATTATATAATGTCTGAGAAACAAACTTTCATATCTTCCCTCATTACTGTTGACTGTAGGCTACCAAAAACAGTCAATTTGCATGACAACAACGGGAGATCGATTCAACGAAAATCATGCCAAAAAGGGGAGTCGAAATCCTTAACATACCTTAGCTTCAAGCCTATCTGAACTTGAGCCTTCAAAACCATGAACCTACTGCCTAAAGGCAGTCCAAAATTCTGTCAAGATGCAGCCAACACAACTTAATAACAAAACAAGACAAATGAAGCTCACCCGACAAGATTCATAGGAATTCGACATTAGAAACTCCGAGACAACAACCTAATGGTGTTAACACACCTATAAACAAACTCAAAAACCAAGGAAAACCAAAGGAAGAAGTATTACCTACAGATTCACCATGAAACAGCCACCAACGACCTAGAAAAGACACCAAAATGCAAGCTACACGCGATTCCCAACTTCCCGACATCAAAATCATGTTGAGCCATGGATTCTAGCCCCAAAACCCAAAGGAAACCATGGGCAGAACCTTGAGAGAGGTTTTGGACGTGAGAAGTTCTGAAAAATAAGAAAATAAGGTAACCAACCGACCAAGGGGCTTTTTATAGTCCTCCACCGCCTTAGACCCTTGTGAGGTGCCTGCTTGCGCAGTCTCGTGAAAACGCGAATATCTCTCTACTCTGAAGTCGGATTGGTGAACGGTTTGATTATATGGAAACTAGATTCATAGACCTTTAATTTAATAGGTTGAACATCCCCTAAATCCTTATATATTTTGAGAAAAGCTTCAAGACATTTGACCTAAATTTTAAAGAATCTCAAGAAGGAAATTTTGCGATAACTTTTTCTGAAATTTGTTCTACAACTTGATCGACTTCCAATATTAAATATGATCATAAAGTGATTCAAATAACTCATAACACTTCCTTCTTATCCTTTTAGGTACTCCTAGTCCTACCTTGAAAGCACGATTTTTAACGCTCAAACTATTTGTGGTGTTACAATTATATCACTTCTAGAGGCTTGCAAACTATTGTACATTCCTTGTGGTTAGTTGTTGTCGGTCGTGTGGGGCCCCTGTATGCTTTATTTCCTGTGTTGGCTGTGTGGGGCCTTGTTTAGCTATTAGTTGGCGGCCTTATCGGTCATAGCATAGTTTAATGTCTAATTTACTTTTCAGTTATAACTAGACAGCATGGTGGCCTTGTCGGCCCGCATAGGTTCCCTGTTATGGAATTGTTGTGGTCATCTATCTTCTTTTACAGGTGGTATTGTCGGCCAGAGGTTGTACTTACAGCCGAGATATAGGCCGTTCATTTCTTGAATTAAGTGTCAAACATGCCCCAGTCTAGTCAGGTTAGCTTAGACTAATAGGGAACCAGGTGCCAGTCATACCTCCCTAGGTGGGGCGTGAAAAACTTGGTATTAGAGCAGGTTGTATCCTAGAGAGTCTGCAAGCCGTGCCAAGTAGAGTCTTATCTATGGGTGTGTTGTGCACCACATTCTATAGGTAGGAGACTGCAAGGCATAATAGTGTGGTTACTCTTCTTTCTCCTCTAGTCGTGCTATAGAGCTGTACTGAATAGGGTAACTTCTTGAGTTTCTGCTATCCTATTTATTTACAAAGAAATGTCGGACACATGGCAGACCGCGACTGGTCGATTGTTGGATGTGGTAGTAGGAGAGGGAATTAGTAGGGGACCACATGTAGAGTCAACCCGATCTGAGGGCGATTGGGGGACACCACCTCGATCTCCCCAGCACCCACCACCACAGTCAGAGCCCGCTAGGGTGGTAGATATATCAACACCACCCTCGGCTATACCTGTGCCATCAGATCAGAAGCTCAAGGGTGCTTTTTACATGTTGATACAGATGATAGCTGCCCAGCCTCAGCTGGTAGCACCAGCTACCGTTGAGCCCGCTAAGGGTCCCGGTAGTTCGAGAGTTCGTGAGTTTCTGGCTTTGAGTACCCCGTAGTTTACAGGGACAGATCATAGAGAGGACCCTCGGAACTTTATAGACCAGTTGTAGAGGATATTTAGGGTCATGCATGCCTCGTCCACAGAATCAATCGAGCTAGCAGTATTCAGATTGCGAGATGTAGCAGTTTTGTGGTACGACAGTTGGGAGAGATCCCGAGGTGTAGATGTACCTCCACTTACGTGGCCTATCTTTTCTGAGGCTTTCATAGATCATTATTTTCCTCGAGAGGTTCAGCAGGCCAGAGTAGAGCAATTTTTGCATCTAGAGTAGGACCGAATGAGTGTCAGAGAATATGCGTTGAGGTTTGACTCTTTAGTTAGGTATGCACCCTCGTTTGTTGACACCATGCAAACCAGGGTGCACTGGTTTATTATGGGGCTTGCGCCAAAATATATAAAATCTTGCATTACATCCACTCTGTAAGGGATATGGACATTTCACGGATCCAGGCTTTTGCTCAGAATATAGAAGATCTTAGACAGCGCCAGTATGTTATGGAAAGGTCAGGTCAGGTCAGGAGCAGCGTCGGAAGGCTAGACCTGCATATTTCCAGGAAGATTTTCAGGGCGGGCCTAGACCCCGTTTCTCAAGCAGGCCACCTAGGTCCCATTTCAGCAGCAGTAGGACAGTAGATCAGATCATCGGAGGCAGTCAGGCCTCGGTGAAAGTTCACAAGCACCCAGCTCGCAGCAGTAGAGGGGGCCAGACCAGATAGAGTTAGCAATACCCTGATGTAGTACTTTCCATAAACGGCATCTGGGGAGGTGCAGATATGGTTCCACCGCCTGTTATACCTGCGGGTAAGAGGGGCACATGATGAGATACTTCCCGACTAGACGTTAGGGTGATCAGGACCAGCAGAATAGATCCTCCGCAAGTTCGTATGCCCCAACACCTTCTGTAGGGCGCAGGCCCTAAACTCCAGCCAGAAGAGGCCAAGGTAGATCAGGGGCATCTGGTTCAGGTAGCGGTCAGGATCGCACATATGCATTACCAGCACGACATGAGTCAGAGTCGTCGCCAGATGTTGTGACATGTATATAAGATGTTTGTTCTCACTCAGTTTATGCCTTGATAGGTTCGGGCTCCACTTTGTCGTATGTTACTCTGTTAGTAGCCCAAAAGCTTGATATAGCACCAGAATTGCTTCAGCGACCCTTTTTGGTATCTACTCCTGTTGGTGACTCTATTATTGCTAAAAAAAATTACCGGGGTTGTACAGTAGAGGTTGTGGGTCGTCCGACCTCAGCAGCTCTGGTAGAATTAGAAATGATTGATTTTGATGTGATTATGGGTATGGACTGATTGGCACCATGTTATGCTATTGTAGAATGTTGGACTAGAATTATACGATTTCACTCTCTGGGAGAGGTAGTGTGAGAGTGGAGAGGTAATACAGCTACGCCGAAAGGTAAGTTTAATCCTATCTTCGGGCGAAAAAGTTAATAGCAAACAGTTGTATCTACCATATTGTCAGGGTTCGGGATATGCAAGAAGAATCCCCGACTCTCCAGTCTATCCTAGTTGTTAATGAGTTCCTGGATGTGTTTCCAGATGAACTTCCCGGTATTCCCCTAGAGTGGGAAATAGATTTCTCTATAGATTTTCTATTAGATACTCAGCCTATATCCATACCCCCGTATCGAATGGCCCTTGCTGAATTATAAGAATTAAAAGAACAGTTAAAAGATTTGTTAGATAAGGGTTTCATCAGACCCAGTACATCACCGTGGGGTGCACCAGTCCTGTTTGTGAGAAAGAAGGATGGGTCTCTACACATGTGCATAGATTACCGACAATTGAATAAAGTTATTGTTAAGAATAAATATCCTCTTCCGAGAATAGATGATTTGTTTGATAAGCTGCAAGGGGCGAAATACTTCTCTAAAATTGATTTAAAATTAGGGTACCACCAGGTTCGAGTTCGGGAGAAAGATATCCCAAAGGCAACTTTCAAGACTAGGTATGGCCATTTTGAGTTCTTAGTTATGTCCTTCGGGTTGACAAACGCTCCAGCAGTGTTCATGGACCTAATGAATAGTATCTTCAAGCCGTATTTGGATCTATTTGTAATAGTGTTCATTGATGATATTCTAGTCTACCCCCGCTCAAAAGAGGAACATAAAGATCATTTGCGGGCAGTACTTCACATCCTCAGAGACCGCCAGTTATATGCAAAGTTTTCTAAATATGAGTTCTGATTGAATTCTGTAGCGTTATTAGGCCACATTGTATTAGAGGTTGGTATTCAAGTCGATTCGCAGAAAATTGAGGCAGTAAAAACATGGCCTAAACCTACGACCCCAATAGAGGTTCGTAGTTTCCTGGGATTAGCCGGGTATTACAGAAGGTTCGTGGAAGGGTTTTCTACCCTGTAGCACCTTTGACTAAATTGGCTTAAAAAGAAGCCAAGTTTCAGTGGACCGAAGCCCGTGAGCTGAGTTTCCAGGAATTGAAAAACAGATTGACATCAGTACCAATGTTAGCTTTTCCAGAGGGTTCAGAGGGTTATGCGGTGTATTTTGATGCTTCAGGTGTCGAGTTAGGGTGTGTTTTAATGCAACATGGAAAGGTAATAGCGTATGCTTCGAGGTAATTGAGAAAACATGAAAAGAACTATCCCACCCACGATCTAGAGTTACCTGCAATAATTCACACCTTAAAAATCTAGAGACATTACCTGTATAGGGTGCACGTGGACATTTTTACTGATCACAAGAGCCTCCAGTACATCTTTATACAGAAAAAGTTGAATCTACGGCAGCGTCGCTGGTTAGAATTACTGAAAGACTATGATGTGAACATCTTGTATCACCAGGGAAAGCTAATATTGTGGTGGATTCCCTTATCCATAGATCTATGGGTAGTTTGGCATATCTGAGGCCGAAATAGTGGGAAATGGCTCGAGAATTGCATCAGCTAGCCAGCTTAGCAGTTCGGGTAGTTGATATAGAGGATAATGGAGGCATAATTCAGAATACAGGAGTGTCGTCCCTTGTAGTAGAGGTAAAAGAGCGGCAATATGAAGATTCTTATTTAGCACAACTCAGAGATAGAGTTCAGTAGGGTGAAATATCAGTCTTTGAGGTAGCCGAAGGTGGAGTTTTGAGGTACAAAGGTCGCCTCTGCATCCCGAATGTAGCAGGACTCCACCATCAAATTATGGCAGAGGTACATTACTCTCGTTATTCTCTTCATCTAGGTTCAACAAAGATGTACCATGACATAAATGAGATATATTGGTGGCCTGGAATGAAGAAAAGTGTAGCTAAATTTGTATCAGAGTGTCGTAATTGTCAACAGGTTAAAGCTAAACATCATAAACCTGGAAGCCTAACTCAAGAAATAGCTATACCTATGTGGAAATGGGAGGCAGTTAATATGAATTTTATGACAGGACTGCCCTGCTCAAGGTGCAGATTTGATTCCATCTGGGTGATTATCGATAGATTGATGAAGTCAGCTCATTTTTTGCCAGTCAGAACCACTTTTTTAGCCGAGGACTATGATGAGTTGTACATTATAGAAATAGTTATACTACATGGTGTCCTAGTATCTATCATTTCTGACAGAGGATCACAATTTACAGCTAGATTCTAGCAATTATTTCAGAAAGGTTTGGGGACACAAGTCAATTTGAGTACATCATTCCATCCTCAGACAGACGGGCAGGCAGAACGTACAATTCAGATGCTCGAGGATATGCAAAGGGCGTGTGTGCTAGACTCGGGGGGTAGCGGGATGAACATTTACCCCTTATTGAGTTTTCTTATAATAATAGTTATCATTCTGTAATTCATATGGCACTGTATGAGACTTTATATGGGCGGAAGGGCAGATCCCCAGTGGGTTAGTTTGAGGTAGGTGAATCAGAACTAACTGGACCAGACATGATCCACCAATCAGAGAAAAAAGTAACGCTTATCAGAGAACACTTGTTGATAGCCTAGAGTCATCAAAAGTCCTACTCTAATATTCGGCGTAGAGACTTAGAGTTTAGTGTTGATGATTGGGTATTCCTTGAGGTATCACTGATAAAGGGCGTAATGAGATTTGGCAAGAAATGCAAACATAGCCCAAGTTTATTGGGCCATATCGGATCCTCCGGAGAATAGGCCAGGTGGCATACGAGTTAGATTTTCCTTCAGAATTAGAGTATGTTCACCTGGTCTTTCATGTATCGATGTTATGGAAGTGTATCGGGGATCCATCCCGTGTTGTGCCAGTTGAGGACATCCAACTTACTTAGGAGTTATCCTACGAAGAGGTTCCATTGGCCATATTAGATCGGCAGGTTCAAAGGTTGAGAACCAAAGATGTCGCTTCTGTTATAATATTGTGGAGAAACAAAAATAAAGAAGAAATGACCTGGGAAGCCAAGGAAGACATGAGATCCAGATGATCACGGGAAAAAATATAGGTCCCGTGATACACTTTACAACTTAAATGAGTCGTGTTTTCTAAGCTATTTGATACATTTTCATGTGATTTCATA